>SNQJ01S0160968.1:0-21646 GCA_010110895.2 Picea sitchensis | reverse complement strand
CTACATGTGTTAACATTGAATCCAATGAGGATGTTGTCCTCCCTGCGAGGCAACAAAGAACATGTAGACCAAGTGCTTGATCCATTGGGTTGTTCCCAAACTGAAGACTACAACTTTCTCTGACATGTGACCTTCTCCAACTGAAACCAAAATGCAAGCCAAACTGAAACTATGAGCTAAAAATATGCTCAGACCTCTGAGCTTATTTATATACAGATCATCCTACTCTAATAGCTAAATAATTGTCGAATCAAATGATAGAAAAATGCCAATGCAAACAATCCAATAGTTTCTCAACTAATATGGTTGTTTGACTATGCTTAAGAAAGATGGAAACCAAAAAATATAATAGTAATGACAATTGATAATACATCTTATTTCCACATTGAAAACATGGCTGAAAATTTAAGCTGAAAAAACCCTCCATGTAGTCAGCTACGGGATCAATAAAGACATGATTTGTTTTTTGATCCTCAAAGTATTTTGTGATTGGATCATCATGGTTAAATTTTTTGGATGTATTCTCTATGTCAAACCATAGCTTCAACTGTGAATTGTCAAACTCATCTTTATTCTCAAAATATTCCTCAATCTTGATATCAAAGGGAAACACTTATTTTTCTTGTTTTGGGAGGAAAAGGTTTTCAAGACACTGATTTTGATAGTTAAAAATGCGGGACTAAATTTGAGCATCTTAAGACCTCAATATCTTTCTCAAGTTTATCAACAAATTCTTCTAAAAAACAACTCCTTTCCTTGAAACATTTGTATGAACGTAAATATTGGGGTAGAAAATTTTAGAAAACATCTTCCACTTGATCATCATCAAACATATCAAAATATTCTCTAAAACCTTCAATAGAAAGAGGGTCTTCTACATACCTTGTCATCTTGAAACAACATGATCAACAGTTTAAGCTCTGAATTCCTCAGATAGTGGAGTCTCCATGAAAATTTTGACCTCTGGATTCGTCTAAACTAGAATCGTCAAGTGAATGGTACAACCTTCATGTGTTTGGCTTCTATTCACCATCAGAAGTCAAATCTGAACTTTGTCATTTCTCCCAGGGAATATTTTACCTTATCTCCTCAGCAACGACGCCAAAATGTTAGCACTCTGTAATTTCCTTGGCTGTGGGAGGAAAATACAGAGGTAACCTTCAAACCTACTTTAGACTGAAAGTTGGCCCTTTCAGTTAGAGAGGGATCTCTCTACAAGTCTGCTACCTACAGTCAATTCAGTAGTAGCTTGGGATGAAACACAATGGCCATATTTGTAAATGATAGGGTTTGAATTTCATAAAGTTGATTGAACAACATTCAAAGACAGACCATTGGGAAATGGAGTCATGGGTTTGGAACTCAACTTGCAAAGTTCAATAATGGTTATGGAGTAGTTTAACAAACAGAGGCAAGATAGGCAGGGTTTTTAGATTATCAAGCTTATGAAAGTGTGGTAGAAGAATGAAATATAACACATTAAATATTATGCACCACTCAAGATGAATTTCATATCTAATTTCATAAAGAAAACAAAACATACAGAGCATTGCTTAAGAGTGAATTCTGAATCATTTTACTACAGGAATGATATGGAAGACATCAAATTTAAACGGAAACTTAGGCAAGAAACACAAGATATGATAATAAATCACAAATATGAAAGATAACCTGACACATGAATCTCTGCAATAAAAAAAACTATGTACTTATTTTATTGATCCTTCATTAAGCAAAAAAACATACTACACATAACTCAATAGTCTCCTTCTTCATTTTGGGTCCAACCCTGAGTTCATGAAATTTTACAAATTATAAAGGAAAATCCCCTCCCAGGGATGAGGAGGTCAAGCTCAACCATTACCCCAAAGATATACTTAGTTACATTAGGATAGCAACACATTTAGAATTGCCTGCTAGGAAATAAGAATCAATTTTCTGGAAAATAGGGGTCAAAGATTTTACAAAACTATCTCTTGAATCATGATAGTTGTTACAAAACTGAGATATTTTTTTTATATGAACCCATTCTTGAGACAAAACTCTTTCATCTTTTGAAAAATCCTCTCTAGAGTCTCGAGATCCGTGCCCAAAGATAATTACTAAAACCGAAAATCATTAAATGTTTAAATCTGAAAAATAAGTTGTAAAGATCCATTCAAATATTACAAACCATGACACCTGTGAAGAAACTAAGAGAGGCTTTTGTGAATTGGCTTGTTCTTGAAAAAATCCTCTTTTAGTTTTAAAATATTCCTTTCCATTTGGTCAGAAATGGAGTTTCAAGTTGACTGAAAAAATATTCATTTCCAAAACTTGCGCAACGAACTTGCATGATGAACTTACGGAGTGCAATTCTATAAACTATACTTTTCAAATATCTCCTAAACAGTGAATCAAATTGAGATTATTTTGTTAAGTAGTTTAATATCATGGTAATGCTTCTCCACAAAAAATATGAGCTAAATATGACTCACAGATTTCGAGAAAATCCAAAAATGGTTGTATATGACGGTGACACGTTGCTCGAAAACCATGAAGCATTTTGACCTGAAATTAAATGGGTTTATTCATATCACCCCCCTGCATATCCTGTAAAATTTTCATTTCAAACCGACACACGGTTTGAGAGATATGGTGACAATACACTTGTGCAACGCACTTGCGTAACATGTTTACACAACGAGTGTTATTTTCAACTTTTCTTCACATGATGAGCACTGCAAGGTGTCTCAAGGTTATCCACTGATGTTTTTGCCTATAAAAATATGGTACTAAAGTCTGGAACCATTTATCTTTCATTCAAAACATTAATTCCTTAATCAAAGCTTAAAACCCTAAGAGATTTAAATTTTCAAAACTGAAGCTTGATTCATGTGTTGTCATAACTTGCATGTACTTATGTGATGATGAATTTTTTGTAACACTTTACAACTACTTTGCACACCCAATATGAGTTTCATGCCATGGAGATCGCATCTTCATTGCAAAAATGATACCTACAACACTTGCGTAGCGTGTGACCGCTACACAAGTTCTGTGTATTGTTTTTGTTTTTCAAATAAAAAATGTCATGATCAAATTTAATCAACCTTATGGAATATCTCGCCATGCATATGATATGGCAAGTCAAAATAAAACCATTTTGAACAAAATTTTCCATGAAATAAGTATATGCATTTCAAATATTCTAAATAGATGCATAAATATTTGGTTAAACTGTGATTTGGAGATTTAGCAATGTAAGACTCAATACACCTTTTGTTTTGCCAAAAATAACCATGATCCTGCATATGAGCCCGAGAGCATAATAATCCTGTAAAAACCACTTTTTAGCCAAATTTATAAAAAGTTATATGTTCTAACACCTATGTTGTGCACAGGATTTCATCAATCTTCTCCACAACTTGGAGATCCTCTACCTCTTCTTCATCTCTCCCCAAGCCCTCTCTGTTGGTTATGCTCCTCTTTTTGTTATTCATCTTATATTGGTAAGGTCTTTTGTTGCATGTCTTTCCATATTTTTCCATTATATTATTTATTTGGTCCTCTTCCAACATGATTAGGTCCATGACCTCCTTCTGCTTCCCCTTATCCATCTCCCTGTCCATATCTCAAACTCCTTCCAGTGCTTCCCCCCTTCCCCCATGCGCGCGGGGAAGTTTAGTTTTTTGATTCCATGGTCATCACACCTTTGTCATACAATAAAATATTGATATAGGTATAAATTGATTTCATGTACCTACCTCTGGGTCCCTTCATAAATTCCCTCTCTGCAACAGTGTAGGACTTCACAGTATCAACCGCAAACTCAGTGATAAACCATGCAATAATATTGTCTAACCTGAAATCTACTACTCGTGTAAATTTATTATTTACTTGTTGTAACTGCACGATATCCATTCAATGCCACTCTAGTTTTCCGATACAATTCATAGGATGGTTTTCCATCAACCTCAATATCCACTCCTGCAACAGATGCGGAAAATCACAGAAAAATACCTCATGCAAATCACTAAACACATATTTGTTGAGATATTTGCGCAATGTAAACTTAGGGTTTCTATTGTCCTTCTACGCAAACTCGAGTTCATTTGTCCTTAACCATCTTTCAATCTCCACCTTCGTTGGATTCCATGGCCTGAACATTCCCTTCTATGCTTTCATCTTCCATGATTTTCTTCACCGGATCCCTTCCACTGAATCTTGTGTAGTTCCAACTGGCAATGGAACCATTTGTTGGTTACTTGGGCTAAAACAAGTTCTGATCTCAATAGGTTTCCAAAAAAATCTTGAAAACTATTGACCCTCCTAGTAAACCAGAAGGCAACACTATGCACAGAGTGCACAACGCAGTCTCACCCAATATAGCTTTATGGGGGACTACAATACTCAGGTGTTTACAGTCTAGGAAAGAGTGGGGATTGTGGTTTGATTCCTTTCCTTATGCATCAATATCATCATTCATTCATCTACTGCTAGGATTCATTCATCATTAAACTATGCATGCATGCTATTATAATCATATTTAACCATTCATTCTTTAACTAAAACATACCATAACATCCAAACACCCATTCAGACACATGAACATAGTGGATTTACTGTGGTTCACCCCCTCCTTGGGGTTAGTCCACAAATATTTGTCTCTTCTGTTCTTTTATTCATTCTTCTGCAAAATATATGTTGCATTCATTACATCTTCAAGATTAAAATCAAAATGAGGGTAAGTACCCTCTTGGAGGCGGACTATATCACACTAGGCTCCACATCATGTGACCTTACCCTAAAAAACTAGTTTATTTGACTCAACAAAAATAACAATAACCAAACTCACAATAATCAACAAATGAACCCCCAACCTAGACCTGCTAGATCTTTATTTATAATACTCTATTGGCTTATAGTTGTTACAATATTGTCAAAAACCCTAACCCTAACATGGTTAGGTCTGTCTGCATGCATGCCATGTTTATTTTCCTTCTATATGTTGATTTTCCTTCTCTTTTTGCATGTTGCTTTGTTGCCACCTATTGTGCGTGCTCCAAAAATAGATCTTCCTCTCCAAAAATAGGCTTGCGCCCAAAATATACTTTCTTCCCAAAATAGTCCTGCACCAACAGGGGGAAACAAACCCCAACCACACTTATTGACTTACCTTTAAGTCAACTCCATGCTAACGTCTCCAAATGAAGGAGCCAATAGCTCCTATGTAATTTATGCATGCCATATGAGCCCGCCCAATATTTGTAACTCTTGATATTGAGACAGTGGCATTAGAACCATCATTGATGCTTTCATTGCACTTTAATATATTATGTGTATGATGTTAACCCAATGAACTTGTGTTGATATTGACAAATTGATTTGAGATAGAGCATGTTGGTTGCAACATGAAAACCATTATTTAGTGATTGATTATGACACCCTTGGTTCCTTCTTGAAATTAAGAAATGCCTAAATTTGAATTAAGTCTTGTGTGAACTCACATGACATTGTGTTACTACCAATCAATGCACCCACCTAGCCTAAAATATGGTCAATTGATGTAACATGTGCAAGTTTCTTTATAGATATGGATCTATGAAGATATAGGAATGAATCTTTGTGTATGCTCCACTAGAATATAAACATTGGTTCAAGATCAAATTTTGGATATTTCAGTGTGGTTCGAAGCATATTCATCACCTCGATTGGAGAAAGGATAAATTGGTGTTGACACAGTCTAAAATTTTGATTTTTTTTAGGCTCGTGTGAACACTCTATATTGTAGTCTTCATGGAATGGGTCACCAATTTATATCTACTCGTCCATATTTTTAGAAAGGATGTAAGAGGAGAAAGAAATAACATGTAATAAAATTGGCGATACCTTTATCAATGAAGCGTAGTTACTTTTACTCTACTTCAGGGTCCTTGGTCTTGCGACTCCTAGTTGGTTTAAGAAAAAATCGTTAATGATCTAACTACAACAATGTTCAATGCCAGAATATTGATAGGCTCACATACATCTCCCTCGAATTTTATTACCGCTCTACATCATATTTGAACCATTCGACAAATATCATTGACCTTAGCTCTCCTAGGTTCCCTTGTATTCCCCATTGGAATTCCACCCATGAGCCCCTCCTAGCCATTGCATCCCACTACCCACTAATTACCACCCTCCTTCCCTAAGATAATCATCAAAGAAAAACATGTTACATCTACTAACAACATGCCCATGATAGAGTCCACATTCCCATTGCATGTGATCCACATGACTCAACTAACCTCCCAACCCTAACTTTGGATCTCCATCATGTCATATTCTTGCAATCTCTCTAGTCCCCTGGCTCACATGAACATTTCTCTCCAATAAATTTCCTACATAGGCCCCTTTTTTTTCTCTAAATTATCACTTGCCACCCTCCATGAAAGTATACATAACTAGGCATATGCTCCTAGAGTTGCCAGGAAGAAACAATTTTGTGGTTGGCCACAATCATGGCAGGACCCTCATATTGTACCACCCCATACCTTTGCCATTATTATACCCTGGATCCATGTTTGGAGCTTACTCTATCATTCCATCAGTCATTCAAGGGTATATAACGTCCTTTCTCATCACTCTACTGCGTTTAATTTGTTTTACATAATATAATGTACATTACTTTGTGCTTAACCATTGATTAGAAGTACACAATTATCCATATGCAGTTAGCATTCAGGTCTATTAACAATACGAGAACCGATCTTGAAACAGGCACAGGTCAAAGTTGGATGCGAACACTACCTGCGGTCAGAGGTACATGAGATCGAGACAGACGCTTCATGGTCAGTGTGAGATCACGAACCACGAGCTATCACCTGAGTCGGAGTTGCAGGATCTGGAAACAGGAAGAAGCTGCGAGCCAAATGATCACAGAAACACAAGAGCCCAGGTCGGTCAACAATGGGAGGCGTAATCCGCATGGGCAGAACAATGTGTGTGATGAGGAAGAGTACACCCATTATACTTGTGTACCTCATTCAGCATTTGGTTGCGTGAAATCGGGACATCCTATGCTAATTTAGAAAGGAGATCCGACCTAGGATTGAATTGAGATGCGTTGTAATGAAGTTATATGAGAGGTTCCTCTTTACGTCAGAATCACCGTTGAGATATCCAAGTTTTGGTATTGAAACAGCTCCAGGAGGAAGTAGGTGTATTCTTTCAATTTGTATTGATGTGATGATATTTAGGCCAGGATGAATGCTGGTACTTTGATTATTGATCTCCTAAGCTTTCTGTTCAGGAATCTTGTGAGAGGGCCCTTGTCCTGGGTCACCCGATGAATTAGAAGTGTGTTAGCATAATTTCACATCATGCTTTGTGTTTAACATGGTGTCTGGAAATCTTTGTTTGTAAGATTTAAGCTATGCTGAAACACTACATTTCTGTCTTAGTTTATTGAATAGATTTGTGATTCTTTTTATCAGTGATCTTGTGTGATGATTTTATGCTATCAGATTTGATTAAGGGTTCCACCTTTCAGAATGAAGGTGGAACCATCATACCCTCGTAGGTTTACTACTTTGCCAGAGTGTATATGATGGAGGAGTTTGGTTAAAGGGTTCCTACTCGGAGGAATCTGACACCTTGCCCTCTGTAGATTCATTCTATGTGTGTGGGAGGTTAGGTTAGAGGTTCATGCTGGGATAGGAAGAATCGATTTACCTCGTCCCAGGTTTCATTTTCAACCGACCAAATTATTACAATGGGAGGTGGTTAAAGGTTCTACTCGGGAATGAGGAGGAATCTGGCACCTTATCCTCTGTAGATTTCGTTTCCCTGCTGCCAAGTGTATTTGCTTGGGGATAGGAGTTAGGGTTTCCCTGAAGGAAGGGGCAGAAACACACAATTACTACATCAGATCTTCATTGGTGCCTGCTTCTTGAGTAGGTTAAGTAATCCACCTTTCGAGAAAGGAAGGATCAAGCTACTCTATTCTCTGTAAACCCTCAACCCTCACAAATGTATCACAAAAGCGATGAGGCTCAAAGCTCTGCTTACAGAAAGGAACTAGGTAAGCATTTCCCGTCAATTAGAGTTTATTGTTTTCTGCATTGTTATTTCATGAAAGAGTGTTAATCACAGAGTCTCTATTTGGGAAGTAAAGTCACAATTCTCACGATTCTGGGCGTTGTACTCCATTTACAGTATTTATTTTAGTGTAATCCATGATTCTTAAATTGATCTTTAAAAGGTTTGCAATAGGGAAGTTACTTTCAACTATGATTAATCTGAACTTGATTTATTTGAGCAAGTAAAGATTAATTATAAGTTTCTTTACTACAACACTAAAATGCTTGGAATTGAGCATATATAATACCGTGATTCATCTTTGAAACAAAGACTTACAGGTTGATAATTCTGTTTCATTAGTTGTTTAAAATTAATTAAACATCTAAAATTGTATTGAACATTTTGTCGTTATAGGGAAGATAGCTATAGATTTCAAGCACTATGATTTCTTTTCTTTAGATAAAAGAATGCAAGAAAGACCCCAAAACTAAAGACACTATACAGTGTAAGGAAAAGGAAAAGGAGGAAGAAGACTTTCATTGGTAATACATCAAGTCACGAATCTAACATCAGCGACAAATCTTCAAAAGAATTTAACCTTCATTTCGAGCATTTTTTTGGAATAGGGAAGGAAGTTTGTAGTCCGGAGATAGTCCAAAAGCAGTAGGAGACATTGAGGACCGAGAGTCACAGTGAGAGAAATATGGATGATTTTAATGGCTTGATTGCAAAGCTGTCAAGGCCAGGTAGATCCTGAAGGAGGTAAAAGATGAAAATTCTTTTCTACATTAGTATTCCCTATTGGTGATTTCCCTAGAGGAGACAACCCCCATGAAAATATTCCTCCTCAACATTTATAGGTGCCTGTGGGTTATCATGGGAATACGATGAATTCACATTTAGGTTTGATATATTGTGTGAGCTATGAACACCTCTAATGCTCGAGAACTAAAGTTATTTCCGAAACACTAAAAGGGATGCACTAAGATGGTTTATAAGCCTTGGAGAACACGTAATCAAATCATGGGAACAAATGAAGAAGAAATTTATGAAAAAATACCAGGGATCTGTGAGGCAGAGAAAAGAGGGGGGGAGCTATTTAAAATGATGCGGAAGGAAGATGAGAATCTAGAGTACTTTGTAGAGAGGCTTCAATGCAATCTACAAAGATCCAGTCATTCCCATTGCAAGTAAGGATATTCTCAAAACTATTATTTTAAAAGGAGTAAGGGATGACTCTGGATGTGTTGAATATGCTTGGGAAAGGAGACATATCAAATGAATCATATGATGGGATTGTCAATTTGTGCAAAAGATGGCTAGGGAGAAACTAGGAAGCAGTTGAGCCAGGAGGGACACTACATTTTCTAGAGTCAAAATCAATGATGAGGAGGGCAACAAGGCAGGAGATGGGTGATCTGCTTGAGAGGATTTCAAGAGCTAAAGATGGCAAGCTCTTTTGCCTCACAAATGGATGCCTGGGATTAAGAAAAGTAAAATGATAGAAGCCATTGTCTATCTTTATCAATCGGAGATAGTACCCAAAGAGAATGTCCACTGGGTAGGAAACCTATCTGCACTATTTCTGACAAAGACCATGGTAAAATTGTCCAAATAACTACAGGATTCATGTTACAACCAATGAGACAGAGAAGTAATTTTGTCTATATAATATTTCGAGGAGGAAGAATGGCAATACAGGCCTGAGGTGCCTTGAATTTTAGCACCATTCGCATCTCCTAATTAGTTGGAATGATCATTAGCATTTAATCAGATGAATTACCCTTCCAATCGATACCATTTACTAATCAAATAGACTACCCTCCTTCCATTACATAGGCTTACCCACCCATTACAGCAGAATGGCTGCCAACACAATTTGGTCCTCAGCATGGACCCCACAGCCTCCCACAACAACAGGCCATATGGTCAGGTGGAACTAGGGAGGACCCAAACAGCACACTTACCAAGATCAACTTCCATCAATTCTCACAGCCTCTCTCCTTGCCAGTAGGGCACTCCTCCAAATAACCAAACAGTGAGACTGACTGCACAGTTCAGCCTAACTAGCCCGAGATAATACAAAAGGTTATTTGGAGTCATGGTGGCATTTATAATCAAGTCCACACTATCTCCTCCTGCACAGTACAGCGATGCCACACACAGAGATCACAGGAAGTAGTGGAGCCAGACTAAGTGATGGTACCTCCCTCGTGAGAGGAAACACAAGGCATGATATGCACGAAAGATTTACAATCATCCCCTCGACAATCTGCTTTGAAACAGTGCTTACCACCATTTCACAGCGTTTAGCCTTAGCAAAACACACAGACAGACCTTTTAATCTTCTAGGGAATTGAGAATTTATATATTTAAATTCCCCTCTTACAAAGCCCTCCCTTGTATTTACCCATTTTATCTTAGGACAATAGAGATATACATGTTAAAAGGCACGGTAGGCCAAGGTTATACGGGTCCATGTTGTGGGGTCACAATGCCGCGGTAATGGGCAGAGACTCCCCAGTTAAATGCGTGACCACAGCCACCCCTCACAGATTACAGGGTACAAGTTGGTAAGACAATGAATTCGTGTCCTAGAAGGGCCAGTGCGACAATCAATATCATGACTTTAGAGACTTTTGTGCTACAATTCCCACAAGATGAAATTGAGAGGACCCTACTATCCTAGGGTGGTTGACCATTCTACAATCAAACCGGAAAGAGTCATTGAAGACCTCATCATCTACATTACGGAATCACAGAATTATCGATTGATTTCTGATCGTGCATCAAAACAAAGCTAGGGCCACCCTCTAATTACAGGCGGACCATGATTTAGCCAGTGGTCCTTTACTCCATTTGAATGAGAGTCAATGTGATTTCAGCAGTTATGAAACGAAGCATTTTACACTTTATCCTCATGCTACTCCCTTGGCTAGTAATGATAATTTTGTTTGGGTAGATTTTGATGATCAAATTACTTAACCTCTTTTGACTATCGGACAGGCTTTAAGTTTGAAAGACTCTATTGAGGAAGAAATCATTAATAACTGACTGCAGACCCTCATACGTTACTCCTGGAATTCATAATCAATTAAGCTGCAATGAATGGAATTACGATAATCAAAGAACTCTCGATCCTACAGAAGCCCACCTCAAACCTCAAACCATCTCCTCTAAAGCGGTCGATTGAAATTAGACACAGCAAATCGGTAAATGGAAGCCCTCATTTTGGCCGGATCACGGAAACCTGGCAGTAGTAAAGTTATAGGAAAATAAAGAAGCTATTCGCGCCCAGTTACCTACAGGACATGAAGGAATCTCCTAACCCTGTACTCCACGGAGATATATTAAAGTTATGGGTAATCATCTTGGTGGTGAACCCAAACCTAAGAATGTGAAGGAAGGACTTAAAATTGCTTAATGGAGTTTATGCTCGGAGATAGTGAATGGGTGTCCCGTTAGTAATAGTTCCTAAAAGAAACGAGAAATGGAGAGTGTGTGTATATTACAGGGCTTTAAATGGCTGGAAGAGACCACTTTCCACTGCCATTCGGTGATCAAGTTTAGATGGTTTGTCCGGAAGAATTTCTCTGTTTTGGATGGTTACGATGGGTACAGCGGGATTAAGAGACTGCACCTCAGGATCGAACCTGAAACCACCTTCACATTGCCAGGGGACCTTTTTATATAGAGTCCTTCCGTTTTGGACTTTATAGCAATTGCACGACCAAGCCTTCAAGAGAGTGGGTTTTAGAAGATTTTCGTGTATAGCTCATGGAAATCTTTGCTGGATGGCTTTACCCCTTATGGTGTTTCTTTTTGAGAGCCTTTGAAGAACATGAGAAGGTACTCGAGATGCATACAAACGCAGCTTTCTTTAAGCACGGAAAATGCCATGATGATGAGTGAAGGAAT
Organism: Picea sitchensis; assembly: GCA_010110895.2. NCBI lineage: Eukaryota > Viridiplantae > Streptophyta > Pinopsida > Pinales > Pinaceae > Picea > Picea sitchensis. The sequence goes on along the minus strand of SNQJ01S0160968.1, from coordinate 9,682 downwards.
TATGTAATGCTGGAAACTATCATCTCTCAAGGGATTGGTGAATACATCCAAATACAAAGTCATTAGGGACCCTCCCTACTCCCAAACTCAAGCAGGAGGGTGAAACTTTCCTGGGACATCTTTGGATGTGGAAGATTTATTTAAAACTTTTCAAAATGGCTTCTCCCGCTGTTTGTTTCTTGAAATTATTTGAATTCAATTGGACCAATCCTACATCAGGAAGCATTTAAATGCAGGATCGGTTATCTTCAGCCCTATCCCTTAGAGGACTGATTGGATCCCTCACATATCCTCACCGTGCTTGGAACTTAACGCTATAGGAGGTACATTTTGGACGGAAGAGATCACCTCCTTATGCTATGCTGTCCAATGAGAATATATCCCTCGGAACTCAATTGTCTGATCAGAGAAAGATTCCCATGATTATTTATACAATTAATAAATTTAGACACTACATTATTGGCTATACTACTTTTGTCCATCCTGATCACTCTCGATATCAAGGTACTTAATGAATAAACCTATTACAAATGCACAAGTCACCGGATGGTTTATTTATTATTGCAAGAATTTGATATAACAATTCTTAGACGGACCGGAAAGAATATGATTCTTGATTCCTTTCTCGTACAGCAATTAGTAATGTAATGGATAGTTACTTTCTGATGATACTTATTTGAGTTTCTACTCCACTCACCTTGGTATACGATGGATATTGCCTAATTATTTGATTCTGGGGAGTTACCATCCTATCTACAGGAGAGAATCTTACATTCATCAAGTGCACCGGTATGTAAGGTTGGATAAATTAGGTACCTTTCTATCTGTGAGAATTTTAGTCAGGAAATCTGAAGGTGTATTCCGGAGAATTAGGGTGTGATATATTTAAACGCCATGATGCCCCTTGGCGGAGACGTGACAACAGAACAACATATAAAATTCTTAGGATGGGTGTGATGTCCCTCGATCTTGAATCTGAAGAATATATCCAAGGCACATGATAGCACTACAAAAGTAGATAGCCCCAACCATAGGGATATGAAGTGACTCGACCCAGTGAGTGTGCGCGAACCATTTGAAGATGGGCCTTAGACTATAGGACCCATCAGCCTCATCGATCAAAGGTTTATATCTTTGAGTACTTGCGGACCACATGACTAAATGGAGGTGAGCAAAGGCCTCCATAGAACAGCCCAGAAGAGTCCATAAAGTGCCATTGGAACATCTTCACTGATTTGGAATGCCAAAGAGAATTAGTTACAGGATGGAGGACCTCCTTTCTCTTCTCATGGGTTTCAAGCTACCCTTCAGAAATATCAAATCCAGCAGAGAATGACTACACAATACCACCACCAAACCAATGGACGGAGTGGAAAGCAGCACAAAAGTAATGAAGCCATTCCTCACCACAAAGCAATTGAAGAGAATAGAAAGTTGGTCCCAGTCCTTAGAAGCACTATGGGCCCTCTGAGACTACACCGGAGAAGTACTACAGGATTTTCTCCTATAGATTAGTCCTGGAAAGAGTGTTGTCTTTCCTGTGTAGGTCGAAATAAAATAGCAATGAGCACTTTAAGCAGCAACCTTGACCTAACCGATGCACAAAAAGCCAAGCTGTAACAACTTAATGAACTAGAGGAAAAAAAAACTAGATGCCATTCAACAAACAAACATAATTCAACAACAAAGATCAAAAATATCAAGAACAAGCAGATCCAAAAAGGTAATTTGGCCCTACTTTATGATTCCCGGTTCAAAGAATTTCAAAGGAAACTGTGCACAAGATGGTTAAGACCTTACGAAGTAGATGATCTTCCCTGAAAATGGGTGATTAAGGCTCTTCACAATCGATGACTCTAGAACGCCATTACTTGTAAATGGTCATGCAATGCGTCACATGCGAGAACTCTTTTCTAAAAGAGATTTCAAGACTCGTGCATGGCGGTGCTCATTTCTCTTCATTGGGGTTTCTACCCCTAATGTAATTGATCTTTCAGATTGATTTTCTCTTGATATTAGATTAGATTAAGATTTTTGTTTTACTAATAATCACATCGAGAATGTAAATCCTATAGTCAATTTTTGCGGGATCAAAGCCTGATTAAAGATTTTCCGATGTTAAGAGCACGGCTGTGTATGTTTCCGATCTTTGAAACAAGTTGTGAAGCCAACTACTGATTTCCGCGATCACGAGTACGTACAACTGTTTGCAGCGATCACGACATACCTCCATGGGCACTCGCGGTTCTCACCTTCTTTGAAACACCAGCTGTCCGGTATATGTTTCCATTTCTTGTTTAAAACATTCCAGGGTCCGCCATTTCCCATCATTTTGTTCGAAACAGCTCAAAATCCCGGCCTTGTTTACGTTTCCCGCCTATTCTAAAGAACACCATTAGCAACTTCCATTCTTTGAAACACCCGCCAGCTGCTGTTTTCTCCCCGCGTTAACGGAAACACACGTTGTCAACTTATTATGCGATTACTTTTCCGATGCCGACACCATTTATTCAACGTATTTCTCATTTTCTTTAGCCATTTTCTCCATATTTTCGTGCGAACCAATTTGCGTCAGTTGTTTGCCTCTTCGTTGCTGAAACACCATTGCCCGCAACCCTTCATCATTCATCCGCGATCACAGAACGCCATCTTAATACTTTGATTTTCTTCCGATCTGAGACTGGTCATGGTGATTCTTCATCTGATGGTCGCCCGATCTTCTCATTGCTGAAACTACACTTCCACCATCTCCATTGGCCAAAACTACCTACCATCTTAAATGCCAGTTCAAGCGGTAGACCCTCGACACAAATACTTGAAGCATCATCACCAGAACAAACCACGATGATATCTGGTTGCATTTGAAACCCGAACCAAATATAGGCCGAGGTATATGAAATATAAATGTAATTCAATTAGGTAGTTATTAGAAAGATTTTAAATATCTAGAACCGTTTCGGTGCCATTATTACTATTATGCAATCAAATCAACTGACCTCCATTTCCCTCAACAGCCATTTCATTATCTTTTCGCATTTAACCATTACTCCGCGCTAAAACCCTCGGAAAAACTAACCTAAAATGGAGATGATACACGCTCTGGAATTGTATCCTGCAAACTAGTAGCCAGCAGGAGGAGTAGCCGTCATAAGAGAACACCGCCACCGACGCTTTCAGACGGTATCAGTATATCAAATTCGAGCAATGGTTGGCTCAATTACTAGCGAGCCGGAATTACAATGAATGTAATTACCTACGATTCGCTTTCAGAAATCAGGAGACATTACATGATAGCGCATGCATCGAATCGCAGCCGAGGAGCAAGACATATCCATGATTTCGAATACCTCCGATGGATAGCTTTCGATGGATTCAACCCGGAAGCACACACATCGCTAGAACGTCAACGGAGATTTCTTCGCTTGTGAAAGACTTATTAGAAGCGGAGGGTTCAAACTCGGTTCTACAACTGAGTAGGAATTAATAAATTCATCAAGCTACTACGGCCTGCGAAAGAGACCTTTCTCAGGTAGTCTATCGGCCACGACGCCTTTGCTTACTCATTTAAAGACTATATGAATGGGTCAATATTCCACTTTTCTTTGAGTATTCGGAGACATAGCATTACTCAGAGGAGTAAAAGATCCAACCAGTCTTACACCCACTTGCACTTTGGACCAATTCTGTCGCGGGGTTTTGAATATGAGAATCATCCATTCGTAATCCCACCATAAATCCACGCACCATCACCCGAAGTCCACAGAAGAATCCGGCGAGGAAGCAGCAACAGACTCTAAGTTCCCGAAATACCCAGCGCCCACGGCCATTGACCCCTACCGCCACAGATCCCTCGCATCTACTTTGAAGTCTTCCACCTTCAGCCTCCTAATTGGTGGCTCACAGACGGAAAGATATTCCTACCTATCATTGGAAAACCCCACGAAGGCCAATATGGATGCCCTTTTCACCTTTCTTACGCCAAAGTGGGCAGAAAGCCTCAAATGGAATCACCCTGGATGATACTACCTAGGTCCCTGTGATTCATTAAGTAGACCATTTGAACTCCCCAGCCGGGATCTTTTACCCTGGCACTTCCAATACATGCGGCGCAACACAGAACAGGGCCCTAGAGACGTAGCATCACATCTGTTCCATCTGGGGGTGTTAGAACCGAACGGTTACTTACTCATTGGTGAGCCACAAGAACAGCCGGTGGCCCAGGTGGGAAAATAGATTTGCCGAGGTCAGAAACCAGGACATCATTTGTCTTTAAAATTGTGAAACACAAACGTACCATCTGTTGGTGAAACACAAGAACCAACCCACTGAGTATTGGGGGTTGGAAGCTGAGGAAGTGCAGGACCGGATGCCTTTTAACATCGGTGGTAGAACACAGAACTGATGTGATTTTGAAGTGAGGAAATTGAAACACTGATGCACAGCACTGTGGCTGAGCGACCAGCCAGACCAGCGTGTGACGTTAAGTTGAGGAATCAGAGGTTGGGGTGCTGAAACACTACTCTCCCTGCAGGAGGGCATCAGTAGCGTCCCGTGGTACATCACAGGAGACCAACTATGGGACAATGAGTGCTTGCGAATAGGTCATCTCTGATCAAACCAACAGTAGCCAGTAATACTTGGAGAAAGCAGGTTTTAAAGTCCATTTGGGCATATCAAGAAGGTGTGAGACAGGGCATGAAAAGAATTAAATCAGTGCATACCAGAATGAACAGCAATGCAGGCGAGACAAATGCAGGAAGCATATGCAAGGATGTGCCAATCACGAGAATATTTATTCTCCGGAAGTGATTCAAGATGGTTCAAGTTCCGATTGCAAAGGAGACAGCCCTCCTTATCCTTTTGAAGTCAAAACTGCTACAACACAAGAACCGGTAGGCCCTAGCAAGCTCAGGGGCACTTGGACTGTAACACCTCCCAGAACCAGTAGGGCCCCTCCGGGGATCAGAAAGGAAATGCTCCTTGGAGTGACAAGAACATGCAAACAATGCCGATAGGAAGACCACACCTCAGTCGAGCCAATCCTCTCCACTTCAGAACAATCCCACTCAAATACACACTGGTCCACACTTCGGATCTTTGAAAAACAAAGGCTTCGGTCATGGGATGAACATGCGAGGAGATACAAAGGAAATGGAAGGAAGGTATCTGAGACACAAACTCAACAATTTGCAAATTACAGGAGACAAACTGGAGGAATCACACTTTGTCGAATTGGGAAGCATTGGACATTACACTTGAGAGTGAGAGAGTTAAGAAGAGCAGAGGATTAAGATAGAATGGGTCAGATCTTTTGATACAGTCGGCCAACTAGCCTGAGAATACATCCATATGCTATTCTTTATTTTTTCATGGAAAGACTCATGTAGTTTCAGATTAAGTCTATTATAAAAGGAAAACCCCATGAAGTCATACAATCAACAGATTTTATCAAAAAATTTTGTAGCTGCCTCTAACAGGAATCAACACCTCCTCTGTGAGGCAAACTTCCATAATGAGGCTATTCCAGGCAATTGTGAGGCAGCCTATTCTCACCCATTGGGGATGTTCAGCGACATTTCACTTCCTTTCTCTCAATCCTGAATCCGCCAGCAGGTGATTTTGTTTATAAAAACAATGAGAGATATCTGGTAACCTCTGGATCGGACAGACCCAAAGTGACTACATTCATCTCAGTGTATATACATTTTAAAGAAAATGGGATAGTAGACATATTCAAGTTACAAAAGTTAGGATTATGAATGCACATTATGATCTTCCTCTGATTCACCGCCTAGGAGCCAAGTAACACAACTACGGCGATCTGAAGAAGAGCAAATTGTAATCTTTAGATCCATCGGCGAGCAACAATTCCGGGTGCCAAAGTTATATCAGTGTATAGGACATTATGAAAAGTGGATTCCGTTACGGTTTATTTCCATTCTAGTTGCCTATAGAAAACCTTCAAATCAATTTAGTGCTAAAAGGAAGAAACAACGACGCAGCAGAATCAGAGTGCAGAAGGTTCATGTTGTGATGATTACCTCCGATTCTGACTTGAGTGGCTTACATGATCCAGTGGGTATCAGGACTTGGATTGAATTAAGTTACGAGGACGCTAGCTTACCTGCTGCCAATTTGGGGATGCTTAGGACCTCTATATTGTACCTTTTACCCATACCTTTTACCCATTGTATACCTGGATCCACGTATTTAGACTTATACTATCATTCCATCTGATCATTTTAAGAATGCCTCGCATCCTTTCTCATCACTACGTTAATCATTTTGCCAATATTTTACATCACTTTTGTACTTAACCATTGATTAAATGCCGCAGTATCCGCCCAACTCTGGTTAGCATTCAAGGCTGTGCCAAACCGCCGTCAAGAGCCGGGCTGCGGTTCGGGTCGCGGAATCACGGAAACGGGCTGCTACCGCGGTCAGGGCGCGGAGATCTTGAGACCACGGGCAGCTACCGCGGTCGAGTCGCAGAATCACGAAACCGCGAGCTATCCACCGCAGTCGGAGTTGCGGATAAAACGGAAACTACGGAGGCAAGCGTGCGAAACACAAAGAGCCCGTCACGATTGATCAGCGATTCGGTGCCAATCCGCGTGGCTGAAGCCACGACATCAACAGCGATGGGAAGAACATTTTGACCATAGCAGTGATTACCTCATTCAACATTGGTTCGTGAAATCGGGACATCCCTATGCTGAATTTGAAGGATCCGATCCGGATTGGATTAGGACGTTATGTGGTGTATCAGGAGTTTCCTCTTCGTCGGAGAATCACCGTTGAATATCGAAGTTTTTGGGTATTGCAGAACAGCTCCGGCGGGGTAGTATTTTTCCAGATTGTAATATGATATTTAGATAGATGAATATAAGACTGCGCACAGTTATTACGTCTAAGCTTTCCACATTTCAGGGAATCTTGTGAGAAGGGGCCCACCTTCATCGCAGGATTCACCGATGGTCAAATTAATGTTGGCATGATTTCTGTCATGCTTTTGTTTGTATGCGTTAATGGAAACCTTTGTTTTATAGATTACCTTCTTTGAACACTCACATTTCATCTTGGTTTGTGAATGGGAATTTTGGATTTCTTTTTTGCTCCGACCGAAGTCTTGTGTGATGATTTTGCTAGCGGTTTGGTAAGGTTCTGGTGGAATGAGAAAGGAATTGGAACATCATACCCTACAGCCAGGATTGTTCACACTACAAATGTACTGAAATCCGGTTTGAACAAAGGAAGTTCCTCGAGGCCGGGGAAGAATGTAACACCTTTCCCTCTTGCTAGATTTCATTTCCTGTGCTAGCGGAGGATTCGGTTAAGAGTTCCTTCTCGGAGATGGAAGGGAATCGATTACCTCGATCTATGGAACCATTTCCTTCAACAAGTGTATGCCTAGTGGAAGAATTGGTTAAAGGTTCCTCTCGAATGAGAATCATGTCCTCTTGTGATTTCATTTCCCTACGCAAAGTGTATTTAGCGGGATAAGTTAAGGAGTTCTCTCGAGAAAGGAAGGAGCAAGGCTACCACTGTTTTACAGCAGATCTTCATTTAGTGCCTGGCAGGCCAGGTTAGTAGTCACCTTTCGAAGGAAGGGATGGTACTCATTCTCACATGTAAACCTCAACCTCACAAGTGCTTGATGATAAGCGGAAGTAGGCTCAGCTCCACAGCAGAGAGAAAGGAACTAGGTGGCATTTTGCATCAATTAGAGTTAATTGTTTTACGCATTATTATTTTCGCAGAAGAGTGTTAATGCTTTGAAGTCCTACATTCAGGTAGGTGCATTCTCTGATTGAATAATTTGTTACCGGTACCAAATTTTAGTGTAATCCATGATTCTTAAATTGATCTTTAAAAGGGTTGCAATAGGAAAGTTACTTTCTTGTAATTTATCCCCGAACTTAGTTTATTTGACAAAGTAAGATTAGTATAAAGTTTCTTTACTACAACACTAAAATCTTTTGGAATTAGGCATATAGTGCGCAGTTATCTTTGAAACAAAGACTTCCCCGGGTTGATAATTTATGTTCCACTTAGTTGTTTAAAATTAATTAAGCAATTATAGTGACCAACAAATCACACACCAAAAGATGGTGCTACATAATTTCCTCACTTCCTCATCCTCAACCATTGATTGACAATTGATGTTTCATCTAATGGTAGAGAATATTTAATGATGATCTGCATAGATTGTGGATATGAATATTTTGAAGAAATTGTGTTGGAAAATGATTCCTTACTCTGCAGATTTTATGAATCCATGTTGGATATGTAATATGATTTGATTTGAGATTTGGTGTAGAATTATCTAGTTTTGGAACAAGAAAATGTTAATTTGAGATAGCAACTTGTAGATGTTTAGTATACTCTTCATTTTTCACACCAAATTAAATCCCAGGGTAGTGATTAATAGTTTAGGTGTAATGAAAATTAAAATTGAGAACAAAGAAATCCTTGTGGAATTGAAGAGAGGCATAACAGATCCATTGATAATAGATCACGGATGTTGCTAGGCTGTTCAAGAGTTATGAAATCATCTACAAAAAGTTAGATTTTGAGTCAGCAATTGTGTTTAATTGGATGCAGTTTAGGTCTTTGGAAGAATAATGTTGTTCATATAGAATCTTTCACTTCTCTATGGAAGAAAACATCACAATTTATATCTCTATTTTGAAGCATAAGTATGATATTATTCAACATCCTTCCATGAATTCACCAAGTAAGACTATGTTGTTGAATCATTTTCATCTACTTTTAAGACTCTGGATAATGGATTATTGATGCCAATATTTTGAAGAAACATCTAGGTGATTTGATTGTAGATTATGTTAGTATTTACCAATAGTTTCAAACACCAATGCCATTGCATGATTTTTCATGATACTCTGCAGATTTTATGAATCCATGTTGGATATGTAATATGATTTGATTTGAGATTTGGTGTAGAATTATCTAGTTTTGGAACAAGAAAATGTTAATTTGAGATAGCAACTTGTAGATGTTTAGTATACTCTTCATTTTTCACATAAAAGTCAATCTAAGGGAGTGATGAGATTAATAGTTTGGAATTGTAATGAAAATTAGGTGAAACAAAGAAATCACTTGTAGAATTGAAGAAGGCATAATAGTCCATTGATAATAGTGCAGATGGTATTGTTAAACCCATTCAAGAGTTACAATCATCTACAAACAAAAAGTTAGATTTTGAGTCAGCAATTGTGTTTAATTGGATGCAGTTTAGGTCTTTGGAAGAATAATGTTGTTCATATAGAATCTTTCACTTCTCTATGGAAGAAAACATCACAATTTATATCTCTATTTTGAAGCATAAGTATGATATTATTCAACATCCTTCCATGAATTCACCAAGTAAGACTATGTTGTTGAATCATTTTCATCTACTTTTAAGACTCTGGATAATGGATTATTGATGCCAATATTTTGAAGAAACATCTAGGTGATTTGATTGTAGATTATGTTAGTATTTACCAATAGTTTCAAACACCAATGCCATTGCATGATTTTTCATGAATTGAAGCACAAATTGAGGTTTTGAAGATAGCATAGCTTATAGTGTTTTAATAGTTCATTGGCATTGCTTTGATCTTGTCCTAGCAGTTAGATATATGTTCTGCAATCATAAGTCATATGCTTGATGTATCAA
>SNQJ01S0160966.1:9220-21650 GCA_010110895.2 Picea sitchensis | reverse complement strand
ACTAATTACTTCTCAAGGGACACACATCACCTTGAAAAAGATTATGGGGGGTTTGCAATCTTGTTCCATAACCTTCATAAACTACATTTTCTTCTTGGTTTCCCCACCACGGTGGACACTACCTCATGGATTCCACCTATGCACCTTGATAACCTATGCACCTTGACTCCACTTGGTAGCACCCTAATGCCTCCACATCACCTTAGAAATCCATGAGAATGTAAATGTGTTTTGCAACTAAGTTTTATTGGCCAATCACTAAATATGCTCACAAAAATAGTTTTTATACAACCCTCTAATTCTCATCAGATTTCTCAAGACCAAAATGCCAATGATATTATTAACTGTGATAAGCTTATCCTTTGATAGTTATTCTATGCAAGTTTTTGATGCAAATTGAACTCAACTCAATGGCCATTCAATTTCCTTGATATAATCCCACCTCATCTCCTCTCATTACTATGCGTACAGATTTTAGGTTCAATGTGTGTCAAGCTATGGAATAATAGAGCACATGAATTAATCTCCCATGTAATTCAGCTCTAGTGATAATTTTCCAATTCCACCTCACATTAGCCCAAGGTTTGAATTACTGTCTTGAGCTATTCGTCGAATATTGCTTCATGAGAATTTCATTACATCCAGTACTTGTGTACTTTCTCCTTTGAATTTTGTGGTATTGTCCATATTTATTTGCTCACTGCTATTGCTCACATTTGCAACTTCATCCTTTCTGTTGCAACACTTTTTCTCAACTCACGCAGCTCAATATAACTATGTTTGTAACTCTGCTTTCACAACACTATGTTTATGCTTGTACTTTCTCCTTCGAATTTTGTGTTACTCCACTTGTTGTTACTCACTATTGCTCTACTACAACTTGCTATAACTTTGTTGCAACACTTTACGGAACTTCTGTTGCAACTCACTATAACTATGTTGTAACTCTTTTGCAACACTATGCTGTAAGCCCCATGCTTCTCCTTGGAATTTTGTGCTATTACTCCACTTGTTGTTACTCCTTATTACTCTGCGCAGCTTGCTATAACTCTGTTGCAGCACTTTCTGTAACTCTACTACAACTCACTATAATTATGTTGTAACTTTCTTTGTAACTATGTTGTAACTCTACTTTCTCCTTCAAATTTTGTGTTGTTACTCACTTGTTGTTACTCACTATTAAACTGCTGCAACTCGCTATAACTTTCTGTATAACACTTTACGTAACTTCTGCTGCAACTCACTATAACTATGTTTGTAACTCTCTTTTTAACTTTTATATTTATGTATGCTTTCTCCTTCAAATTTTGTGTTGTTACTCCACTTGTTTACTCACGCTGTTGCAATTCGCTATAACTCTGATATCCCTCATAATCTGCATCAATGTTTGGAATTCTAGAGATAAATAAGCAAGTGACCATTTACAATTTTTTGCTCCTTCTCACTAAAAACATACCCCTTCATCCGATTCAATCCTTGTACCAACCCAATTCAATGTTGCTTCAACAATTAACCTCACGGATTTCACCCAAAACTAAGGATTTTCTCCCAATTTCAAGTGCTCTCCAACCTTACACAAGTCGAACTTTGTAACTGTGGATTTATAAAATTCATGGCTTTGTGTGCTTGAATAAAAATCCAATTTTTAGGAATTAAACAACCATTCCCAATTCACTATATTCATAACTTTTCCCCAATTATACACCTTAAGGAACTTCATGTAATGTTGCATCTTGAATTATCCTTCTAGGAGGAAATCACAATCCATGTCTTGATAGAGGAACAAATGATTGTAATAAATATGGGTAGTGTTCAAATTGATAATTTGAGAAGAGAATTTGAGGGAATACCTTCAAATGAGGAAATCTTAGCCATTGCCATTGATTTAGTTTTCAATAAGCTGTGTGGTCTCAAAAGAAAAAAGATAAAATCTGATGTTTCTAAAGCAACACAACCGGGATAGTAAATGGAAGTGGTGAAATGTCAAATCATCCACCTATGGGCATCTTAGATATAACATAACAATAGTCTCAATCCATGTTGAAATTTAGCATAGATTCATAATGGTCAATGAAATAAGTGGGAATTATGATGGTGTCTCAAGTGGCCACCACCATCTACAAACCCTAACATCTACAAATGATAAAACTCATTGGCCACTTTTTAAGCTTTTCCCAACATCCATACTTTGAATTTAACTCCATTGAAACTCTCAAACATCACCCATCATGAAAATTCAAACTTTTGTGCCATTCTCCCTCTTATGGTTGCTCGAGACATTTATGGACTAGGTCATTATGCCTCTTCCAATATTTGGACCATGTTTGAACATTAGGGCCAAATTTAGCTTCAACCCATTCTTGAACTTTGGGCCATTACAAATCCATCCACCTTTAAGCTTCATCTAATAACAATGCTTTGAACGTAATCCTTGAGCACTCTAAAACAAGGATAATGGGCCACTCGGTATGGGGGCATTGAGCCATTTCAAAAGATTGGGCTTCTTGTGAACTTTTTCAAAACTTAATGGGAAGGCCATGATTTCAGCACTTGGACTGCCAACTTTATACCCTTTATGCAACAATAAAACTTTCTTCCTCTAGACTATCCTACGAAGATTTAAATAGGACCTAAAAACCTTATGTAAAATGTACCAATGGTTCCAAATGAAACTATATATTGAACATGCAACTTCTCTTGCAACTATTTCCTCAAATATTGGTGAGTGGTCAAATAAAACTATATTGCAACTATATAGCAACAATTTCATATGCAACAATATGCAAATATGCAACTTATGAAACTATAATGTAACAATTTTTGTGGCTTCTGCAGCATACAGCTTACACAACTTTATGCAATATATGCAACTAGATTGTAGCAATTTCAACTTTATGGAACATGATGGATAGGTGTGGCAATTTCAACTTTATGCAAATTTATGATGGCCGGATAGGTGTGGCAATTTCAGCTTATGCAACTAAATGGGAAGCTACTGTATGCAGAAGCTGTTGAAGTAGGAGCGTCTGTTGTAAAACTATATTGCAACTATCGACTATATGCAACTATATTGCAACTTATGCAACTATATGCAACTTAATGCAACTATAATGCAACAATCACAAAAGATTTAAATAGGACCTAGAAACCTTGTAACAAAAGCGTACCAATGGTTCCAAATGCAACTATATTGCAACATGCTTATATTGCAACTATATTCTCAAAATATTGGTAGTGGTCAAATGCAACTATATTACAGCTTATAAGCAACTTATGCAACACACAGCTTCATACAACTACCAAAAATGTATCTTGGCATGCTTATCTACTTGTTTCAATGAAGTGTAGGTACCACAAATAGGTATATTTTGGAACTATCTTCCTCGAGGTGATGATCAGATATAGTAAGAGAGGTTGAAAGTGAGTAGTGTTGTGCACACAGATCTAGTTCTAGATCAACTTGGTTGGAAAAGGTAAGGAAAAAGATTTTGGCACCATGTGCACTATTTTTTATTGCCAACGGAGAATCATGTAATTATGATCTCTTGTGAGAGCATAGGTGACATTGAGTTTCCTTGAGGTATAAACATCTAGTGCAACGATGGGCACCTGAGGAGCTTCCTGAAGTGGACACATATTTCTCCATCGGTGGGAGGATGTATTGCATTTCTCCTTGAAGATCGCCCATGGATTGGGGTTATTTTCTATGGATGGCATAAGGTCTATGGCAGCATGGCTTGAATTGATGGATTATGTGGGACCATTATACAAATACAATCATTGGTTGTTGCTGGTCTGATATACGCAAAGTATCTTGAGGAGATATGGAGTTATGCATAAAATCATATATACAACTACTAGATAACAATCAAAATAAGGGGCAACTAGTATATTGATGGAAGGCCAAAAGAATCAGGGAAACATTGTGAGCTTTATAAATAGTACACAACCCATTAGCAACAACTAAGAAAACAAATTGCATATTTGAGACACGTGAAGGAAATGCGATATTTGTATGTGCAACAAAACAATAGTTCCAAGTGAAGAACTATTTGAGCGATTACAACTTAAATTGAATAGATTGAGAGGGTGACCGTGGAAAGACCCTTCACCTCAACAAGTAAATGTTAAATCGTGATAAAAGTATGACTACAACAACTAAATTTTATAAGAATTTCATTTTTTTTTTACGATATTCTTGCCAATATTTCATTTCTTAATGTTACCGTGAATTTCCTAACTTTTTATTGATTGATTAATTGTGTCGCTTATCTGTCAGGTAGACATGTAGAGGTTTAGATACATCTCTCGGGTGACCGTGAAAAGCAGAGCACCAGCGGTCTTATGCTTAATTAAATGTTAAATCTGTTAACAACTTATGACTTCACAACAAGCTTCATTTCTGAAATTTCATTATTTTTCGATATTACTCGATATTTCATTTTTTAATTGTTACAAGTGCATTTCATAACTTTTTGTTGATTGATTTATTTTGTCAGCTTATCACATCCAAGGTGAACATGTCCAAGTTTCACCCAACACATCTCTCGAGTGTTGTGGCAAAGGGATCCTAGAGTGCCTCACTAGGTAAATTTTAAATACGGTAACAACATGACTACAACAACTAAATTTCTAAAAATTTCATTATTTGTTTTTGATATTACTCCAATATTTCATTTTTTAAATGTTCTGAGGTGAATTTCATAACTTTTGTTGATTGATTTATTGTCAACTTCTGTCCAGGATGAACATGTCCGAGTTTCACGTTACATCTGTCTAGTGTGACTGTGGAAAGGCACCCACGGTGCCTCACCAAGTAAATGTGTCTAACAACAGCTTATGACTGCAACAACTAAATTCTGAGAATTTTGTTATTGTTTTATGATATTCGCAATATTTCATTTTTTTTAATGTTAGAGGTGAATTTATAACTTTGTTGATTGATTTGTTGTGTCAATACATCTAGGGTGAATGTGTGTAAGGTTTCACAGACACATCTAGGGTGACCATGGAAGGCACTTGCATGATTACCATCACCCAGAATTAAATGTGCATCTGATAACAACTCATGGCTACAACAACTAAATTTCCTAAAAATTTTGTTATTGTTTTTTCTGTCTACTGCAATATTTCATTTTTTTAATGTTAGGGTGAATTTCATGCTTTTGTTGATTGATTTATTGTGTAAACGCCGATTTGAGGCTTCCTAGGATATTGATGAGGATGAAATGTTTTATTCCACTGACCCAATAACAACTGTAATGAAGGCCTTGAAGAAGGCTAATATATGGAATATCTGAGTTTGATTGCCAAAGACTAGCTGCGAGGAGGAATGAGGGAAAGGTGGCAGAGCTGCAAACTTCTGACTAAGTAATTAAAGGGTAAGTGGCATCTTTACATATTTTTATTAGCTGTAGTTATTTCATGTTTATTTTTAGTTTATATTTTGTATATGATGGAGATAAAGAAAGTTTTATGTTTGTAGGAGTTTTGAAGCCATGGGGAACTTGTCGATCTTTTTAACTACTACATGGAAAACAATGAAGGATTCAATGCAAAAAGATGACATAGCAAAGTGCAGTGAGGATTTTTGAGCCTCCCAAGCTTCCCCTTGAATCCATTGATGGCCGAGAATTGATTTTTAGCCCAGAGCATGACATCTTTTAGGAGCATGATGGTACGGGCACGGAACTCCCACCGCGATGACTTTTGGAGAGGAACATAGTGATGGACAGTATACTATTTTGCATGGAGCATAACTAATTAAAATCGTTGGATCACTAGATGTCACCTTTTGGTGGATGACGCGTAATGATACGATAAAGATTGAAAAGATTGCAAGTAATTGTCCCATTAATTGATTCATTATTTTTTAATGAAGGTGAAATGGACATTTGTTGAGATTATTAATTGATTAATGGATAACAAATTACTGCAAGAAACAATGTTTCTATAGAAAACTTACATGACAAATCATTGGATTTGTTTGGCCCTAAAGTAGCACAAATTGGAATGGCCAAGATAGACAAAAAGAAAGATGATTTAATAGGTCACATGGTGAACTTGTTCGGAAACACTTTTAACAAGAAAGTGGGTTCAAAGTTAGCAGGAGAGAATTTAAGGCTGCGAGGGCCTAGTATAGGGATAAATTGCAAATAGATCTAAAGCACGAGCACCCTCCCATTTCGAGAGAAAGATTGGAAGGTGCTAATAGAGGATGCAAGGAGAACTTGTTTAAAAAACTAGGAAGGCAACCATGAGTTGGTCAAGCAAGTTACAACACATGTCATATTATCGATGAAATATGAGCATTTATGTTTTCTTTCACATTTTAAGTAACAATTCCGATGTCTATTTTTCAAAAATCCCATATGTAGTCTACGAGACACATCCAAAGCAACAAAGGCGAGAGTGGAAATCACGTGCATCATAAACTAGGCCAGGGTTGCTATGGAAAACTCAAAGCATGAATAGTAAAGATTTAAATGATTAATTGTGGATTTAATATTTATTTAATAGTAGCGAACAAATATATGTTTTGTTATTGGTATTTTTAATGGTGTTATGTGCATTGAAGTTATATATGTTTGACATTGCTGCCACCTAGGAGGACCTGAAGCTTGGTTACAAGTGTGGTTTTAAAAGTGTAATTGAATATAAGAGAATCTTGGGCCAAACTCTATCTCCCCGATACCTTGAATAAATAGAATGAATAAGGAAACTGTAGTAACATGCTTGTAAAGTCTTTTCATATTTTATTATATCACCCTTAACTAAGTATTTATGTTTGTTTTTCAAGCTTAGCGGTGCTACCCGCAGTAGTGAATCGAGAAGTGATACGGCAAACAGCGACATGGGGTCACATGTCGATTGATAGTGTAGAGCATAGTACCCATTCGGTATGTATGGCAATTATAAATATTCTTGTGGGTGTAGATATTTATTTCTGTGTATACTTATGTATTATTTTCTCAAAATTGAAGAGCATGTATTTTAGGAGGGTGAAATGTGAGAGCAGCCAAGTGGACAGGAAATCAACGCACCAACTATCCCAGCTACAAGGTCAGGTAAAGAGAAATACTATAATGTTAATCAAAACAATGAATTAGTTATTTCAATTATATTTCCAACATATAATATAATCATTTTGTTGTTCAGTTCATCATGGTTATATGTCCATTAACCCTTCTCGTGACGTGCAGTATAATTACTGGCGCACACACAGATAATAGAAGGATAGGGCACACGAAATACGATGTCCTTGGATGATGATGATATCCCAATTGTCAGTTATATGAATGTAAAAAAATGTAAATCAAGAAAAATAGATGTATAATTTCATGATCTTTTTTTGGATCTTTATCGATGTTTATATGTTCATGAACTTGACTATCCCTAATTAATACATTAATGTATATATATTTTTCTATATAGAAAATCATTTGTTGGGTATGGGAAATTGAGGCTTTGATGTGAGAAGGAGGGCCATATGAGCTTCCACTGCTCAAATAGTTGGCCTTGTTTAGTAGAGAATAACCTATTCTTGAAACAAAGAAGCTCATTAAGGTATGCAACAACAATTTTTTTTCTAGAGTATTTACATAACTAAACATGCTTATTTGCTTATATATTAGTTACTCATATAAAAAATTTGTCTTTATGATCCATGCAAGTCTTGGTGATCAAAATTACATCTCGTTGACAACTCTTATCAAGTTGTATGGAGGGCTAAATGGATGCAGCGAGAAAGACAATGAAAGGTAAAGAGGTTTTGGCGTGTTTGTAGGTTTTATACTAGTAGAAGTTCACAATCCTCATGAATATGTAGATATTAATACATATGCCAAGTTCCATGTAGTGTTTTTGTTTACTTGTAAATCATATTTTAAATATAATTTTGGTTTACTTGTAGTTTTTATAAATAAGTATAACTATTTTTAGAGAACCCCCATATACAAAGTCTTTATCCATATCTCATTGGCCAAATAAATTAGAAAGATCCCTAGCTTCATTCATTTTCAATAATACTAACCTTATTTCTATCCCTAGTTCAAATACTAGTTCCTATTAAACAATGCGGGAAGCTAATCCCAATAATCTAGACCCTCTCATCCCACATGTTAGTAAAAGTATTATAAGGCTCAAGGACACTACTACAAAAAGCTTATTCTTATAATAATAATTCACATCAAATCCTTGTACATAGATGACAAATCCCTTAATGATCCTAGGGTACACCAATATTTGGACACTTCTCCCCATCAAAAAATAGTCTCCAATACAAACTCTATTGAAAAAGATCCCTCATTACTCATAATGACCTAGTTCTCTCCTTGTCTTCTTCCTCTCCTAGTGTTCCATGCTCTCCTACATACTCTTCCTCTTTTCCTAGTCCTTCACTTCTTTTGAGTGGGTTTCAAAGATTCCCCTTAATGGTCACATTCCATAGCTTGCAACTATGGAGCCCCTCCCCAATGGTGACATCATATCTTCATTTAGTTTGGCTATCCACAATTTTGGACCATTAACTTTTCATGAAAGAGATTTAGAACAATCAATGTATTAAGAAGGACACCTCCTCTTCTATTGAGGCAGGAAATGATCATTACAAAAGTGCACATTGACTCGTTGGCCTTTGTTAGGCTCCAATCTACTAATGTCAATTAGAGTGCAAATGATTGTCAATCAGGTGTTTGCTAACACTTAGAGGCACATCCAAAATGTATGGATTTAGAGATAACTTTTATTCTTTAATGAGAATAAACCGAAACCTATTCTAAGAGCTGAATATGGAAGAGATAGAAGTAAGCACATTGAAGTCCTATTCATAAGATCTCATGTGATGAAATCAACAAATGTTTACCTAAAAGGTATTAGCAGGTAAGCATTCAAAAGATATTAATGAACTAGTTCCTGGAGGCTTATCAGTGAAAGAAAGACAAAACTCTTATTCAGAGATGCATTCATGTCTTCTTTCATTCATTAGGGTATCACCATTTCTTGTTTAAATCAAAAGAAATCTTGGCATAAATAACTCAAAAAGCATTCATGATTGTCCTAATGCTTGAAAGCAAACCACACATTGAATTCTTATTCAAAAAAATCATTCACAACATGAAGCAAACCACACATTGAATTCTTATTCAAGAAATCATTCACAACATGAGTAAGGCTCAGAAACATTAAGCATATTACTTAACTATGGAATTCATATAACTATAGCAAAGAATAAACTCATCTTCCACAAGATCTAATCTAAAACATGCATCAAAGATTACTTGAAAAAAATATAAAGGAAGAGTGTACTAGTTTGGCAAAGGGGGCCCTCCAATGCTTCACTTGTACACTTAAGTCGTCTCAGCTAAGAAGGAGCTTCCAAAAAAATTCACATCATCATATCATAAAAATTATCAAGGACAAAATGCAGAACTGATCTCAAGATTGCAAATTCCAAAGTTTCTTCATTCACATCCAAGGGTGTCATACTAATATATGCCTTAGAGTATTTATACAAGAGTTTTGAAACTAATAATCCTAATAAATATCGTAAAGATCATGATCAGAACTATAAAATATGCTAGGAAGGTCGAATAACCCCTTCAGATCCATAAAATATGAACAAATCCCAAGAAAATCTAAAATTGTCCATGATTTTAGGTTAAAACAGGGTATTTTCTGCTGAAGTGGTCCTGTTTGACCAGCGTTGACCAGACACCTGGAAGGCTTAGATATCGAAGTTGATAGGTAATCATCCATCCTTATACATCAAGGATCATGAACCAAGTTTCATATTTTTCACAGCTATCCTGCAAGTACACGAACCTAGGAGCAATTACGGGATTTAGTCAAACCCTGTAATTTCTGATAAATTTTCAATTTTAATGCCAAAAATTTGAAAAATCAATTCTTAATCTAAAGAATGATAAATGTACCTTACATAAGCTATTTTATGGAAAATATGGAATGAAATGGAGGCAAAATGGATGGTTTTGGAGGCAAAAGTATAGTTTATAGAGTAAAAAGGAAGCATAAAAATGTACTCAACATCTCCCCCAAGAGGAAGACTTTGCATGTCTTCATGCACAAAAACGAACCTCTGTCAATGATCTTCTGACACCTCTGTTGCCTACAATAATGTCTTCACATTAACCTGAGTTGTATGAAGAGATTTCATTCTTTGATATTTTTCTTTATATGCCTTCTTCTGTTGAAACCATTTATAGGCCTATTTGGAGATTAATTTGTTTTGCTTTTGAAGCTTTTTATTCTTTTTCTTCAAGGTTTCATTCTCTTCCTATGTTTTATGGTTTTGAGTCCTTAACATTTCATTCTCTGTTTTTATGTACCTTTCTAGGACTTCAATTTCCTTGATCTTTCTCTTCATTTTCTTTATTTTCTTGTTTTTCTTATCAAGATCTGATGTGGACCCACCAACCACTTCTTCTACTTGTTCTATTGTCTGTGGAGTTTGAGTTTCTTCTTTCATATATTTAATTAATTGTTCCACATTTTTTCTCATTTGCTCATATGTGGAAGTTTCTTGTCCTTCAAAATCATCATTTTCCAATCATTGTGCCACCAGAGTCTGAATATGTGCATATTGTGCTTGTTGTGCTTCATCATCACTTTCTTGTATTTGTCCTTTTTGAACTTGTTGGTGTTTCCTTGATTTTCTTTCATATGTGGTAAAAATCTTGTCTTTTTCCTGAAATTATTTCTTCCTTTTCACCATGCTTCTTGTTCTTCTCCTCCCCATAGGCTGTTTTGAGCCTGTTTCCTTGGAGTTTTGTATTTCTTCCTCATCATCGGTCACAACCAAGATTTGTTCCTCTTTTTCTTCCTCTTTTACTGTTTCAAAACCATTTCCAGTGATAAACTGCTGCCAAGTCAAGTTCTACTTCTGTAGTTCATATATGATGATCATTTTAATGAAGCCACAATGATATAGACTCTTTTTTGTATTCCTCCCTTGTTTTTGGACGGCCTTAGCCATCTTAGAAAGGATTTGTAGTAGAAAATAGGGCATGTTAATTTCACAGTCACCTTTTAAATGTTGTAGCAACTTGATGTGATATAGGTAGATAATGCTAAATCTTCCTTCACAAGTTATCAACTTTTGTATGAGATAGGCTAATTCATCCCAAGGATGAATCAACCAACTCCTCGGGATTCCCTTCTTCCAATTGACTGCTGCCACCCTAGATCTAGAAATAAAAGATGCTCATGATTTATCTTTAAAATGCTTAGTTTTGAAATATCTTTCTCCTGTTTGAGGAAGTCCAGTGACATGTGCAATTATATCTTCATAGATTCTAATAGTAAGGTTTCCAACAGTAGCCCTTTCCCCATCAAATGAATGAGAAAATTCTAAGGCAACTTCCTCATAATATCCATCAAACTTCTCAAAGAAAGATATCCACTGTTTTTTCTCAAGAATTTGTATACAATCCTTATGAATTTATGATGTATCAAGCTTCTCTGGTTCATACCTAGACACCATTCTTTCAATTTTTAAGAGCAAGACCCTACAATATTTTCACTGTTTATAAAAAAAAGGAGGTTTATTTTTGTCAAAAGTTTCAACCCTACATATTCTTCGACCAATATTTTTAAACTTGTAGACTCTGTTTGGATTTAATTCTGTGAATGGTCTTCAATAAGATTTTTCTGTTCAAAAACAAATAAAATCTCATATTTTTTAAATTTCTAAACTGCTCTTTGTTCTCAATCATAAAATTTTGATGCAAGGGAATACCTGGTAATTCAATAAAAACTCTAAGGCTTCTTGTTGAAACCCAACTTAGTTTTCCTTCTTACAATCAACCTCTTCTAGAAATGAAATGTTTCTGTTCTCAAAATGTACCTCAGGAAGTCGAATTTTGCACTTAGCTTTAACAATTATTTGAATTTGAACTTACCTTTCACTGGCCGACTCCTTCTTGAACACATTCTCTTTTCCTTTACTCTCCACGCATTCCCCTTCTCTTGCCACATTTTTTTTCTACATGGTGAGAATATTGTATGTTGACAGTGAAATTGTCAACATACAATTCGATTTTCAACTGTCTAACAGAAATTTCAGGCTAGGTAAGCAAAGGAAGGAACGAAATTAGGGGGATTCTGGATTTCGTATGGTGTTGGAGTGTTTGAAATAGAGAATGTGTTTGAATGGAGGTAATTATACATAGGAGTGCATTGGCGGTTTGAGTCTGGGGAGTGTCCAAGTGAGACACAGCATATGAAAAGAGTTTAAGCCGCAACACTTTTTAGGAAGAAAGAGAAAAAACGTTGTGAGGGAAAATTTACAAGAGTTTTTTTTTTTTAAATGCATTTGTACAACCTTTAGGTTGATCGATCATAGCTGAAGGTGCTTCTTATTCTTTCATTAAACTTTATGAGATTCCACTCTTTCCTTGTAATCATCATAGGA
>SNQJ01S0160965.1:0-21650 GCA_010110895.2 Picea sitchensis | reverse complement strand
TTATAACACATAATCTCAAAGTTGATACTCTTGTAGACAGTGGATCACAAGCCAATCTAATCAGTGAAGATGTTGTGAATAACTTGGGACTTGAAACTAAGTCACATCCTAAACCATATCCATTGGGATGGATATGTGGTGATCACAATTTACAAGTAACCAAGCAATGTAAAATCAAGTTTGCAATCACTTCTAATTATGTTGATGAAGTAGATCTTGATATAGTGCCACGGGACATATGTGGAATTGTATTGGGAAGCCCATACCTTTATGATAGGAAATCCATATTCTACAGGGAGGAAAATAAGTATTGCTTCAAGAAAGATGGGAAGGAGTACATTGTTTGTGCTCATCGCATGAAAACTGACCAGTCCTTTTCAACTACAAGGAAATTAAAAAGAATGGTAAATGAAAGTAGAAGTTTAACACTTATGTCTGTAACAAAACATGAAGTTAGTGATTCTAAACATGATATGATTCCATATGTTTCAAACAGTCATGAAGTGTCACCGGAGGTACAACATAAGGTTCAGTTGCATAATTTGATTATTGTTCTTGTTCAAAAGGGGAAGCATGTTTTGTCATTTTCATTTACATACTCAGTATTGTTGATTAGTTTGTTGGTGTTTAGTGGTGTATGGCTACAAAGTGCGACAAAGAATATAGATGATTGTGCGATAAATGAAATGATTACTTTGATAAACAATGCTATCTCAATTTTCATGTTTGTTGTGATTAGTCAGGTGATCATTATCCCAGCAGAGAGGATGGATGATACAGGACAAAGTGGGGAGGCAATACCCTCACTTCTTACCTGAGTAAAAGCAGACTTTTGGTGGTCCAAAAGCTTCCAAAGTGGGGAGGAATGATCCAGGAGGCTCCCCAGGCTCAGAAAATGCTCAAACATCAAAGTTCTCAGAATTGGATGAAACCAATGTCATTGCGGCCGACTCATTCTCTCGATTCCGGCCATATATTTACTTTCTCAAACATACATTGTATGCGAGAGTTATTGTACTCTGACCGTTTTCTCAAATAGGGAAAAAGTCAACATGCCCAGTCAAATGATGACATCAGCAGTGCTGACATGGCAGATACAAGTGGCAACAAGTGGCAGTCCAACAAAAGGTGACTGGTCAGTGACAGGGATCCAACCAACTGCTGACAAGTGGCATTTGTTTGGCAAATGGTTGGGTGCCACATGGCCCAGTCATGGGTTGCCACGTGGCACCATGGTATTGGTTAATGGTTGGTGGAAAAATGTTATGGAGCTCATGGGATTTGAGCCCATGACCTCTTGGTAGGCACCCAAGACTTGTCCAAAGTCCTTTTTACGAATGGGCCCTTGATGGTGCTTATTAAATATAACCCACTTTAATTTTATTAAAGTGTATTGTAAAGGTGTATGGACACACAAGGGGATAAGCCCCAGCCCAAGGATCTTGGGGATATCCCATAAAACTAGGGGGGTGCGCATGAGAAGGGGCTTAGCCCACTTAAGGCGCCCTATTTTGAGTCCTGATCCCATGCAAAGCACCATAAGACCAAGGGCACGCACCCAGTTAGGGGGATTAGCCCTATATTTGCACAAATGTGGGTTTTTCACCATATATTAATGATTTTTTTATGATGTTTTAAGCAAATTTAATGGATTTTTCCCATTATTGGGAGATATTGGGCTCTTTTTGAGCCCAGATTTTGGGAGGAAGTTGGGAGATGGTTACCAAATTCAAATATATATAAACCAGACCTATTGGAGGCCATGGGGGGATCAGAAGAGAAACTTTTTGATGCAGGGTTTTGAAGTGGCAATTTGTAAATTTTGGCTTTTTCTCATGTTTTGAGAGGCGCCTTTCTCATGTTGTTGAGAGGATTTTGATGGTGCATGCATGAATCTGAGCAAGGAGGTCTTGTACAGAAGACATGAAGCATTTAATGTAACAACAAAGAGCATTGTAAGAGAACTTTGAGCATTTTAAAGAGCAATAAAGAGGTCCTCCACTTGGAAGCGGGCCCAGAGACATAGCCAATGAATCGTGAACTTCGTTATCAACCTCTTGTCTCTATTTTTCTTTCTATTTTTTTGTTCTATTCTCTTCATTTGCAGCATGGATATTATTGGCTGATATCTTTATTCATTAATAAGCATCAAGTAAAAGTCACATTTGATATTACACAAACAAGATAACAAGTTTATGTATTTCACATTCTTAACAATCCGATGCAAAAAGTACATTAAACTAACTTGCAATTTATCAGTAATACCTTCATTTTTGGATCAACTGCAACCCCCTATGTTCTCTGGCTACTACCGAAAGGTGGCTATAACCACTTGTCCTTGCCTCGTCCTACCACCCTGAAGTATAAGTAGAATGATGGAACCATTGTCACACTATCACTGTGAGATATACTGTTGTAAACCTTTACCAATAAATCTGAACCATGCATCAACCATGCATCAATCTGTACCTCAACCTGTAATCAACCTGTACCATAAACAAGTGCATCAACCATGCACCAACTGGTACCAAACAACCTATAACCAACCTGTACCATAAACAATTGCATCTAACCATGTACCAAGTATGTACCAATCATGTGTCAACTACTCATCAACTATGACTCATCAATATGTACCAACATCATCAACTGTACACCTCATGTATGTGCCAACTCATCAACTATTTGTCTCAACCATGTATTCAACATGTACCTCAATCCAAATC
Organism: Picea sitchensis; assembly: GCA_010110895.2. Taxonomy (NCBI): domain Eukaryota; kingdom Viridiplantae; phylum Streptophyta; class Pinopsida; order Pinales; family Pinaceae; genus Picea; species Picea sitchensis. The sequence continues at coordinate 18,924 of SNQJ01S0160965.1, read as the reverse complement.
CCTCATCAATTTCATCATCCAAATATGATTTGTAGCTTTGTAATAGACCTGGTGTATATGATCACATTCCTGCAAACCTTCCTTAAATTTAACAACAAGAGACTAGCATTTTCATCAAACTTTTCTTTAGTCTCACATGCCTAGTTTTGGATTAGTCAACAACCCTAAATGAAGTAATCATAAATTTGAACCTGTAATGTATAAATATATGAAACTGATCCACAATGTTCTTCAGTGTTTTTTATGCAATTCCTCCAGGTGTCACTACTTGGAACCTCTTAGAAAAGGAGTTATGGAAAAAATGGCATACCTTGCGGAATTTTGGCTTATTCTAGAGAGCAACCTTGTAGAGCGTGCACCTCATGAAATATTCATTGAATTGATATAAAACTGTTACATAGAATACTACAGATTGTACCCTAACCAACACATTTTTTCTCACTGAATTTGGATCTGTTATGGAGAAATTATGACGTTTTTACCTGAAACACCTGTTTTTGACTAGTTTCAGGACTAGCCACAAACCTTATTTTCCACGGAATGTAACTACCAAAATACAACGACCCACAAGATTGATTTTTTACCACAAATACTTGGGTATGTTTTCTCAATGGCATAGAAATTTCATGGTCTGAATCATTATAGAAAAACATTTATAGTGAAAATGGTGAGATGGCCTGTAAATAACATACCTTAGAAAGCACCATCAAAATAATTTATCCTTCCTTGCATTTTGGCCTTGTTTTATTCACCTTCCCTCAGAAATTTGGCTTAGATATCCTTGGTTACCTCAGACACCTATATATATTCAATATGCTCAAGTGTGATTAAAATCAGAGTCTTGCCTCTTATTTATACTCTCCAAGTAGCTTCCTTAAAAACATCTTCTAGGTCACTTGGCCCACTTTCATTATTTTAGGGTTAACCCACTTCTAATTTCTCCATTAAATTTATTATTGAAATAATTTATTTTGTATTCACTTTGAATTATAATACACTCATCCTACTTCACTTTATTATTTATCTTTTTAAATCTCCTTCCAAACCACTTTGACTACTTTGACCTTTTGGGCTTCTGGAGATGACATGTGAGAGTCCTCCAAATTAGCAAAGGCCATAACTCTCCGACCATGAGGAGTTATGTGACATTCAACATACCACCAAAATGGAATGACATGTACTATCCATATAGAATAGTACCTTCAAATATATTAAAAATCATCACAGTTATCCATCAAAACAAACTTGGGTTCATTACCCAAGCCTAGGTTCAACTTCACATGGTCATAACTCTCTAGCGAGTGAGGAGTTATGTGACGTTATACATACCAGGAAATGGCATGACAAAATATCCATCTAGGATGGTTTCATAACAAATTAACTTTCCTTCATCTCATTATTTCCTGATTAAGCATGGGTTCTTACTGCACTTGGCGTCTTCCCCATGGGGACTTTCCTGCCATAAGGACCACTTTGGAGTTCATCCATATTTACTTCTTATCAACCATGAAAAACAATAATGGAGTCATATTTACATCAATCAATATTGGGTCCACTACCCAAACCTTTTATTATATGAGGCTTTCTTCAGGGTTCACATCAATGACAACAACCTTATTCAAGCGAGTTATTTTGTGTTGACCATTTTTTTCAATAGTTTGAGGAAGGTGTTTTGTTTATGTGTGTATTAATACAATATAAAACAGGAAAAAGGACAATTGGAGAGAAGAGAACTAACAAAGATCATTTATGATCAATCATTTGAACTGTGTAAGACGTTTTGTAACTAATTGTTAGTTATTGAAAGTTCATCATAGGCTATTTCTGGGAAATATTAGCATTGTGAACTTTGAAATTTGCTATTTTATGGCCATCCCTAGCCATATGAAACTTTATTTCCACAACAATATTGGTGACTCAGGGATAATGGCTACAAGTTATTCCTCAATAGGGTTTTCTTTGTTTTCTTTCTTGGATTAGGTTTAAGTTTCTCTGTTGGGTTTTTAATCTGTATTTCTTGCTTGTAGTCTCATAGGTTAGTCTTCATAAGTTTTTTTAGGGTGTCTTGAGAATTTTATCATGTAACAGGACACACATATTTCTTTCCTCCAGTGATAGAGTGAGCACTTTCAAGTTTCCTTTAGGAAGGAAACATACTCTAGATGTTTCCTTCATAGAAAGGTGTCGTGAGTATGTCACATCGACACACAATATGTCCCTTCACCTTCCTTGGTGCTACATGTTTTTTCCCTTCTAGTGCCTATGTGAAGTATCTTTGTAGTTGAAAAAGTTCTTACTCGATTTCATTTAACTTTCATCATTATCAAAAAGAAAAAAACATTTTAGGATGTGTCTCTTAGTTTCTATTACATGTTTCAGGTTAGTATTTCTAGTTGCACTTTCTTTTGTGTGTTTATCAACTGGGGTCTAATTGTTACAAGTCTTTGCAAGAAAAGGAAAATTGTAGTTTGGAGGTTTGCAAATTGCGACAGATTTGTATTTCAAATTTGTTCATGATTTAACTATATTCATTGAAGAATTAGTGCAATTCAGATGCTTGTGTTCTTACAAGTTATTTTTGTTTGAGTCTTCAAAACATCATATGTTGAATTTCCATGAACTTTGAGTAATTAACATCCATATAAATCAAATTCTTAACTAAAATCAACTAGACTCTTTTCTTTCTAGAAAAATCAATAGTAGTCTAAGATTTAGGAGAGTAAACTCTCCATGAAATTATAACGAAAGTAGAGTTGATTAAGTAGTGTAAAACCTAGCAGTAGCAAGGAGCGCTTGTTAGGAAAGTTACCCTAACATAAGAGTTAAGAACAAGGTCTAATTAGGGTAATTTTAGGTGATATCCCCTCCTTTTATTTGTGTCCATTGGATTACTACGTGTATGGGGGTTTCCAAAGTGTCAGGTCCTCTAGGTGACATAACTTTTGGAAGCATTGGGATTTGTTTCTCTCATTGATCAGTGATTGTGAATCAATAACCTTGGTTCATTTTCCTACGATTTCACATAAGTGACTACGAGTGGGAAGTCCTTGCGGTACCTAAGGTAGATGCTTAATCATCATTTCAGTTCCTTTGGAGAGTGCCCATATTCGTGAGGGTACTTGCAACTTAGGTCAAAAATGTGATCTGTCCTTCATTAATCGATATTGGGACTTAATCAACCCATATTGGTCTCTGCAAATCCATTTGATCATCTCTTCACTACCTCAGACTTAGGACCTTACCAACTTGGGATGAGCCTTGGAAGAGTGGTTTTTTTGTAGATTCTTAATAATACTTTTACAGTTGTCTGATATTGTGGTTGTTTGTTTAGTTGGCCTTAGGTGGTTATTTTCCTTCCACTTTCAAATATTTGATTCAAATTAGTTAACCAAATGCTTCGTCATTCAAGAAGGACTCGTGGTATTTCACCTAAAAGTGTTGAACGACCTTTTTGAAGGCATAGGATGATTGACGTTGTTTTGAAAGAGCGAGTGTGACATATTTAATTAGACATGGAACATCCCACAAGGGAAGGTGTCATCGACAAATAGCTTGAGGCCCAGGGATCTGTAAGGGACTTCGATGGTCATGTTCCAATTCTAAAATGAGTTCCTTCACCATATGACAATATCGATCCCATTGATATTGATGATATTCCTAATCTGACTCCATCCAAATTCAAACTGCCTCTTGTTAAGCATCTTATCCCTTCCCCTTTGCATACTAGGACTCACAATAATCATATCCTTTAGTGGCCCATAATGGGAAATTTTTTAATACCTCTAGGTATGGGGGAATTCACACCCCCACATCAACAATTTATGGTTGAGGAGTTGTTGGAATACTGAGAGATGGGGGTGAATCATTATTATCCTTTTTCAACAATTAGCGGTTACTTTTATATTTTGGTAATTACCACAATAGATCAATAATAGACTTGTTTGTAAAATAAATTATACAAACATAATTAATATAAATTACAAGGATTGCATGAAGAATGAATAGAAGGACACCAATCCTTTTTATAGCACCAAATATAGGAGACACAAATCCCCTTCTTGGTGAAACAACCTAGGAAGCGCCAACTCCTTGTTTCTTTGGGGCTGCTCTAGGAAGCACCAACTCCTTGTTTTAGGGCACCAACCCGGAAGCACCAAATCCATTGTATTTAGAGCACCAACCATAGGAATCACCAACTCCATAATTTACATGAAATCCATGCAGATACTTTGTTCTCTTCCCTTCCATCCTCACTTCATAAGAATCATCAATTGTTCTTCTTGGACTCTACTATTGTTTGATCTGGATGACAGAGACACTTTCTTCTCACCATTATTTCTCGTTTATATAATCTTTCCAGCGGTGTGTGAGATATGAAGCTTTGTGTCCCTCTGTTTGGACCATCCTCTTCATTAAATTAACAATAAGCTTTGTTATTATTCAAACGTTATTGTGAAATCATTTAATTTAGTGAGTGTGAATTTTCATAAATCGATCAGTTATGGATCAATTTATTTAGCGATTTCATGTCTAATATGAAAATATTGCGGAAATTGAATTAACATCGAGGCACTTCCTTCAAATAATGTTTTCATATGACCATATCGTGAACCATAGGATTATTGATTTAATCGTTGCCTCTTCTTTCACCCTTATTATATATTCCATATGAGTTGCCAATTGGTGACCATATGCTTTAAGGCCAAGTAAGTGCTTGAACGCCATCAGATCTACGATCATTTTTTAATCTCACGATGAGATGGGTGATTTAATAAGTTTCCTCCAATCTTTGTAATGCAGGGTTTAAAAGATTCCAGATTCTCGGATAAAATTTCACCGAGTGTTAATATTGAGTTGACGTGTGTCAATAGATTTCAATGGTCCATATGTTATTTCAGAGCTTTGGTACTTTGGGACTGCGGGTTACTAGAACTATGAGTAGTCCAATTCCTATGGAGTTATAACCTGCAAATAAGTCATACAACAGTGGTGATCACTTGATGTTGGTTAACACTTCTTCTTACTCTGTCATTTCTACAATAACTTGATCAATGGTTAAGAACACTCCCGAAGTATCAGCGGTTAAGCGTTACTTCATGATTTCACGGCTTTACTCTATCTTTTCCTCTGCTTCATCAGCCAGATTATGAATTAATCAAAGGTTGAGATGGGCGACCACTATTTGCCGGGACTACGAGGACTTGAGGGTTCGGAGGTCGAGGTGATTATTGTTCAATTTCAGCTGGAGTTGGTGATGTCGGAGTTAGCGTCTCTTGATCTGCGGTTCCCTCTATTCTGCGCCGGATCAACGGTTGTTATTACTTTGAGGATTCGTTATTTGGGTAATTTCATATGTTCTTAGCTCATTTTCACTGGAGTGAATTAGCGTCGAGTTAATTTGTCTCTGATCTAACGGTTATGTGAGAATATGGAGGATCTTAGATAAACGGTTTACATTGACTTTGGCCTTCAATGCTTCAGGTAATTTGTTCCGAAGGGAAAAATCGAGTGGCGTAACTTGGTGACATCAGCGTGAAGTACTAGACTAGTGGATTCCATGTGTCTTTCGTTCATGACTTAAGTATTCCTAAATTTCCAACTGGACCATGACACTTGTCACCATGATTGTGCCACATGTCGCTAGCTGACGTGGTAATGCTGGCGTGGATCACGATGTCACATGTCCTCCTCCTGTATCTAATGGTCGCACATTCATCTGAATTCTTGATCCAACGACTATGATCAGTTCATTTTGGCCTTCAACATTTTGGGTTATACGCTCCATTTCCCAAAACTCCTGAAGTGAGATTCAACGACTAAACCTCAAGAATCTTGACTTCATCTATGATGCTTATTTGAAGCGAACAACCTAAACATGATCCAACGGTTGTTAGGATTTCATTTTCGAGGATCGTGAATCCTTGATCGAATGGTTGTGATCAACTCTTAGATCAGCATTCCATATTTAATTTTCGACCTTGGTCTTTTGGATTTATTAGATTCGATTTGTAAAATTTTGAGAATTGAGATTCTTACTGATTAAACCTCGATCAAGTTAACTTCATCTAACGATCATGGTTTGTCCTGAAATCTACATAAAATTGGTTAATCTTCTTCCTTGATTCTTTATGGATTTTACTCGGGCTTTCAATCGATGGCATTTTACGCAATGCATTTTTCCTTATGAGTATATTTTATTTTTTACTTGTATTGTAACTGATCAAGATCATTTATCTGTTAGGAATTTGATCACGATGGTGTTTCTGCATTGTGATGATATTATGAAATCTAATACGTTGCCTCTGAGATTTAGGAATATTCCCCTGCATGTTGTTCATAACAACTCATCATCATATGACAGGTTGTAAACATCAATGACAATATGTTCAACAATCCCCTTTGTCATTGAACACACTAACTTCATACAAAAAATCCTTGTATTGATGCTTCTCTCCTCACGAGTTACTCTGGCCTTCAACATGAAAGCGAGGATATTTCTTCACTTCCCCTTTGGCAATGCTCCCCTTGACCATGTTCCCCTTATGATACAATTTTATGGTTTTTAATTGGGATGTGTTTGAATTACTCCTAATCTCGAGTGAATATTTTCAAAAGTACCCTGGGAAAGCGTTTGTGAAAACGCAATCTGTTATTTGGTGTCTAGATACACTATTTTAATTATTTTTTGGGTAACCCGATCTCTTAGGAAATGATATTTGGTGGGATTTGTTTGGTTTAGAATGAAAAGAAATGAGGATTTTTATAGATACTTATGGCACTATTGTTTTCACAGTTAATAGTAATAGGATGATTATATCTTATTTGTAGGTCTCTAAAGTTTGCTTCATCTAAATATGGCAGTAATGTGACATAATGCAACATGATAATATTCTGCCTCTTTTGTAGAGAGTGATGTGGATGTATGTTTCTTGCTTAACCATGCTACCATACTTTTCCTAAGAATTATCCTCCAGCGGTTCTTTTCTTGTCATCTATACTACCTTCCCAATCGCATCGATTATATGCGGTTAGATTGAAGTCTTTATCTTTTGTATACCATAATCCTAGTTCTAGGGTGCCTTGAAGGTATCTGAATATTCATTTTACTTCTTTTAAGTGAGTTTCTTTAAGTGCATATTGAAATCTCCCCATGAGTCCTGCAACCTACATGATGTCAGTTCTTGTTGTTGTTGAATATATAAAACTTCCAACCATAGATCTATACATCGTTTTGTCTACTTTTGGTGAGTCGTCTTCTAGACTTAGTTTACATCCAATGACCATTGGAGTACCCATAGGTTACTTTCTTCCATTTGAAATTTCTTCAACATTTCCTTGATATATTTTGGTTTGGGAAACAAATATTCCATTTTTGTTTGATTTACTTGTAAACCTAAGAAGAATGATAGTTCTCCCGGCATAGACATTTCAAACTCTTCTTTAATTTTTGAAGTTTTTAAAATTTTTACAGCAGTGTAAGTACCGGTACTCCAAAATATGATGTCATATACATATTCCACCACAACAATCATGTTTTTGATCCTCAATTTTTGATGTATAATTTTTCATTAGTCCCTCTTATATCCTATTTTGTAGATGCTTGATCAAGCCCTACAGAGACCATGCTCTAGGAGCTTGTTTAAGACCATATAGGGCCTTTTTTGAGTTTTCACACATAGTCTACGATTTTCACATTAACAATAATCCTTTTGGTTTATCAACATATAGTTCTTCTTCTTGTGTTCCATTAACGAATGATTATTTGACATCCATCTGATATATTTGAAATTTAAAGCATGCAAATCCTAGGAACATTGTAATGGCCTCAAGTCTTACTACTGGAGCAAAAGCTTCTTCAAAATCAATACCTACCCTTCTACTTGGGAATATTCTTTGCAAACTATCTGGATTATAACCTCTCCATTTTCATTTAGTTTTGTTGCTTGAATATCCCACTTAGTTCTATCCACATTCTTTCATGGGTCCTCGAACTGGTTCTACAGTCACAAATTCTCTCTATTTGATCCTGGTTGTCATTCATTGATTTCCATCCAATCTTTACTTTTATTAGTTTCTTTAAATGAGTTAGTTTCTATCAAGGATAACATTATTTTTTCTATGTCAAATGTGAGTTTCCTTCATGTTTCTATTCCTGCACTTTTATCTCCAATATTTTGGCTTTTAGGATGATTCTTTTTGAACTCTTTTTTATGGAGATATTGGCAATGGAGTTTCTTCATTTCTTCTTCATCGATCTGAGTTCATTTTCATTTTCATCATTATCATCTTCTTAAAGTTCTACATCATCATCTTCTTTTTGAGATTTTACATCATCATCTTGTTGTTGATATTTATTATCAATGCCTTGGGATATGCTCTTTTAGATCATCTATATTTACATTGGCACTTCCCACTATATTTAGTATTCTAATATTATAACATATATGTATGCATTTTTATTAGATGAGCTCTATCCCTAGAATGTTAGGAGGAATATTCTTAGGATATTCATTCATCAGATCTTGGATCCAACTTTTGTAGGTTATCCTCATCATTATTTATGTAAAATTTACTTCCAAAGAACGATGAAATTTCTAAAGTGTTTTACAGATATTGGCCTCCCAAACCATAGCTCATAAGGGTTTTTGTCATGGTTGGGTCTCAAGTGAGCTCTATTAAGTATGTGAATTGTTGGTGTAGATTACATCTCTCTACTAGAATTTATGCAGGAAGCCAAGTATTAGAATTGTAGCCTATACATTTTCATGAACTATTTTTGTTTTCCTTTCTACCACTCCATTACGTTGAGGAGTCCTGGGAACTAAAAATTGTCTTTTGATACCACGATTTTCATAGAATTGAATGAAATCTTTAGAGGTGAGTTATCATTCATTGTTTAATCTCAGACATTTAATTTTGAGATATGTTTCATTTTTTACAAGGGCTTTGTATATTTTAAAATTCTCAAAAGATTCTGATTTTTCTTTAAGAAAAATGCCCGAATCAATCCTTATTAGTAAATGAAATCTACATAAAATATTTGTTCTATAAGTACTTTTAGTTACGGTTGAGTCCACATGAATCACATTAATAGAATAAGATCAATGGTTTTATGGAATTATCTTTGTTTTAGACCTAACTCTTGTTTCTTTCTGGCTGACAATGTTTACAAATAGAATCTAAAGTCTTAATCACTTTTGGCAGGTCCCTAAGCGCCTTTTTTGTTGGATTTGATCAATTTGTCAAATATTAAATGTCCCAACTATCCCTATTCATAGCCAAATTTCAAATAGAAGCCAAACAAAAAATTCTTCTTCTTCTTCATATTCAGGATGTACATTGCTAGATGTTATTGATTGCAACTACACTAGCTTTCAGTGTCCTTTTCTGTTTTTCACATTTTTTATAATCAAAGGTAAGTATGTGATCTTGATCACATGTCTGAATTACATTTAGAATATTTGGTTTGATATTTTCTACCAAAAGTACATATTCTGATTTGTTTTTATTATTTCCTAAACTAACATTGTCTTTTCCCAGTATCTTGGTTGATATGTTATCTCCAAAGTTACTTTTCCTTTTCCTTTTTCTTTCTTATTTAACTTGAGAAATTTACTTTGATATCCAGTCATGTTTTTTGGAACATCCATTGTCTATATATCCTTGATTTCTTGCATATAAATCTACATTACACTCTGTTTGATTTTTCTTCGCTCCCTTTTGATTATGGAAAATATTTTTCTTTTGTTGATTAAGGTTGGTTGTCATTGATATCAGCCCTTGGAGAAAGTCCAGTAGAAAAAGGTTTGGTTAATGGGCCCAATATTGTTTGATGTAAATATGACTCATTATTTTTTTTTCATGGTTAATAAAGTAGTATGGATGAACTCCAAAGTGGTTCCATATGGTGAAATCCCTCCGCAGGGAAAGGCAGCTTTTCTTGGAGTAAAGAGAACTTCAGTGTATTTGTGGAATAATGAAATGAAAGACATTAGTTGTCTAGGAAACTATCCTATATGGATAGTGTGTTTGTCATTCCATTTTCGGTGGTATGTGGAACTATAACATAACTCCTCATAGTTAGAGAGTTATGAACATGAGAAGTTGGAGCCACTAGGTTTGGGTAATGGACCCAAGTTTGTTTGATAGGAAATGATATGAGTTAGCAGTATATTTTCAGAAAAATACTATTCTATATGGATAGTACACATGTCAATTTCCATTTCTGGTGGTATGTGGGGCGTCACTAACTCCTCACGATTTGAGAGTTGTGGCCTTTCACAGAAGTTGGAGGACCCTTATATGTCATCTGAAGCCCCAAAAGAATTCAGAAATCAGTCAAAGTGGTTTAGAGATTTTTAAAGGATAAACTAATGAAGTGAAGTGATGAGTATATTATAAATTCAAATTGAATACAAAATAAATTATTTCAATAATAATTTAATGGGGAAGTAGAAGTGGGTTAACCTAAAATAAGGAAAGTTGGCCATGTGATACAGAGATGTTTTTAAAGGCTAGCAGGAGGAGTATAAAATAGCAGAGACGACTCTCTCATTTACACTTAGGAATATTGAATATCTACTATAGGTGTCTAAAAGGTAACCAAGGATATCTAAATTTGAATTATGAGTGAAGGTGAAGAAAGAAACAGAGTAAAAATCAAAGGAAGGATAAATTCTTTTGTTGATAGTTGCTTTCTAAGGTATGTTATTCTAGTCATCTTGAATTTCACTATAAGAGTTTTTATATAATCATTCAGGGCCAAGTGAAATTTCTATTCCATTGAGAAAAAAATATCCAGGTATCTGTGGTAAAAATTGAAACGTGGAGTGGATTTGTATTTTGGGAGTTACACTCAAAGTGGAAAATAGGGTTGTGGCTAGTTTGAAACTAGTCAAAAGCAGTGTTTTGAGTAACAATGTACATTGACTTCTTCATAATAGATCCAAATTTAGTGAAACCAAATGTTTTGCGGTTGGGAGTGCGTTCTTTAGTATGTTTTGCAGGGTTTCATATCAGTGAAAATGTTACATCGCGAAGAACCGCTCTAAGCTCGCTCTCTAGAATAATCTAGAGGTGATGCACCAAGGTATATGCATTTTGTGCTATACCCTCCTTTTATGAGAGGTTCAAGTAGTGAAACTTGGAGGAATTACATAAAACACATTGAAAAGAACATTGTATATCAGTTTGAGATATTTATACATAATAGGTACAAAGTTATTATTACTTCAAGTTAGTTTATTCTGACTAATCCAAAACTAGGCATGTGAGGACTAAATAAAACTTTGATGAAAATACTAGTCTCTTACATTCATTAAGGTTAATGAAGGTTTGTAGAATGTGATCATATACACGGTTCTATTCATGAGCTGAATCATATTTGGATGATAAGAAATTGATAGAGGATTTTAGTTTGAGTTACATATTGAGTACATAGTTGAGACAAGTAGTTGATGAGTTAGCACATACACTTAGGGTGTATAGTTGATGATGTTGGTTGATGAGTAATTGACCATTGATTGGTACATACTTGGTGATTTACATAGTTGGATACACTTGTTTATAAGTACAGGTTAGTTACATGTTGTTTAGTACAGGAATTTGGTGCATGGTTGATGCACTTGTTTATGAGCTAAGTTGAAATTACAGATTGATGGATAGTTGATGCATGAAGTTGATTTATTGGTACATATTTAGAGCGGTATATCTCACCCATTGATAGTGTGGCCAGTAAAACCATAATTCTACTTGTGCTTGAGGTGGAAGGATGGGAGCAAGACGAGGTGGTTGTAGAAAGAGAACATAGAGAGTTGTAACCTCCTTCTGGTTATGCTAGAGAATTGGGAGTTAGAGCTTCCCTCAGGTTTGTAGCACAGAGAAACTAGGGGTTGGAACTCACTTCCAGGGTTCTGTTGGAAAACAAAAGGAAGTTGAATTACTTCAATGAATGTAATTCTTCAAGACATATAAGAAAAATAATTAGGTGGTTTTCTCCATCTTAGGTTTCATAACAAAACACGATTGTCTTGTATATGTATGTGATTGTTTGGCCTACTTCTTACTGCTCATTTATTGGATAATAATTCCATTGACCTTAACAATTGAAAGAAAAGGATTATAATTATGCTTTACTGATTCACCCCTCCTCTAAGTAATATAACAAATTGTAGTATGGGAGAAGGTTCATATAGTTTAACAATGAAAAGGTAAAGATCATGGGAGAGTACCAACTTTCGTATAAAATGGAATACCACCAGTTTGATGGATAGAAGTATTCTTTTGGAGCATAAGGATGAAGACATATACTCAGGCACAGGGATTTTAAGTTTGTCAATCAATTGCAGATGGATCCACACAATGCCAGTAGTTCCACCAACGAGTGACAAAGTAGTGAAACTCATTGAGAATAATTCCAAAAGCCAAAAATGCACTTTTGAATGGTCTCAGTGTCAGTATTCATAAAGTTGCACATTGTAAATCACTAAAGAGATTTGGACAAGATTAGAAATATTTATGAAGGAGATTCAAAATTCAAAGCGTAGAGAAGCACAAACTTACAAAGACCAGTTCGAACAACTAAAATGAAGGAAGATGAAGATAATAAGCATCTACTTCTTACAAATTGATGAAGCGATGAATGCAATCCGCGAGTTGGGAGAGAATAAATCAGATAATGCAGCAATTGTTCAAAGTACTAATATCTCTTCCTATGAGATTCAACCTAAGATACTCGGCACTAGAAGAAAGATCAGATATAAAATCAATAAGCATGGATAGACTGCATGGAATCTTCACAACATATGAAGTAAAGGCTGAATAGAGGAGAATCAGAGGATGTAAAAGCTGACCTTCCAAAGCATCAAAAGATCAAGAAAAGAAAAAATGAACAAGAAAAGAATATAAGCAATGATGGCGTCTTGGAAGATGATGAAGAAGTGGCCAACTTCATCAAAAAAGGCTGAACAAAGGGAACCAATGGTAGGTATAGAGTAACCTTCAGCTGGTTTGTTTAATTGTGATGGTATTGGTCATTTTGCTAACAAATGTCCTCATAAGAAAAAGAGAAATGATTAAGGTTACTCAAAAGGAACTGAACATACCAAAAGGTAAAATAACTACAAAATAAAGAGTTTTTCAAAGAAAAACTTTTGCTTCAAAGAAGACATCTCATCATTGATGAAGATGAAGTCCCATTAATGATGAGAGTAAAGGAGGTTATTCATGGCAGTAGAGACATTGATAAAGAAGACTCTGAAGAAGAATATGAGAAGGAAAGAAGCATGAAGAAGAAATTGAAGAGGCAAAGTTGGGCTTAGAGAATAATTAATGAGTGCCATAGAAGTTATCAAAAGAAGAAGAAAAACAAGAAACTCTGTATGACAAAATAGATAAAAAGGAAAAAGAACTCCAAGAACTAGAACAAATGATCACAAAATTGAAGGTTCAAATGAGAAGAAGATAAAAGAATTAAATAAGCACTCAAATAATAGCTAAAAGGAAAGGGCAGGATGTTAGAGCACAGGCAGATTGCCACACTAGGAAAGAATATTCAAAGAAAATATCTTGAGAATGACTCCAAAGTTGGATGACATTATCAACGATCAAAAATCTCATCTTGACAAAAATGGACTTGGATACAATGTCAGACGAGAAAGAAAGGATCAAGATCAAAAAAAGCAAATGAAAAAAATAAAAGCATTGTAAAAGAAACAATCAAAGGGAATAAAAGATATACAAGGAGAGATTCTGAGGACACTCCTCCAGAAGATTCAGATTTTGAGACCAACAACAACTGAATGGAGTAAGGCCTCAGAATAGAAGAAGAGTTCTAGGCATGCTTCCGGAGATATCTTCAGCTACCGAATTATCAAAACTATATTTTTGGTTTATATGTATGCATGTAATAATTTTGGACATAAAGTACATAGGTCTGAGCTAACAGCAGGAACAATAACTACTTTGAGAGCCATACACAAAGGGTTATTAAAGAATACCTAGTGAAACCTGAGAGAAGAAGTTACAATAGGTTTGAAGATTTTTAGCAGCTGAAGTGGAATGTTACAAATGTAACAATTTTGGACACATGGGCAAAAATTGAGAATGACATTCCCTCCTAAAGAACCTCAGCAGTCACAAACAAAATTCTCAGGAAAATGACATGGACAAGTAGTGAGAGACAAGTTCTGCCCATTCTGAAAGGAAAGAGATGGATCAGTCTCGCCGGAAATGATAGTTATTCAAAATCATTGTTGGAAAATACCCGCGATCCTAAATTGGGAACAAAATTGAAAAGCTGAAAATGTTCTACCTAGTAGAAGATATGAAACATAATCTTTTAGAATTAATGAGTCAAATGTATGAGAAAAGTTCATAAATTCACGTTAAGTTCACAAAAAAGTGTGAGATAAGAAAGAAGGTTAAGGAAAATTGGTGAAACTCTGACTACAAGAACTTCAAGCAACATATATGTGTTAAAGCGAGAGTGGAAATGAAAAGTGTTGTTTAGGAGAGGAAGGAAGGAGTAGAAGTTTGGCTATGGCATGGAAGAATGGGCCACATAAATTTTGATAACCTTGTCAAAGTCAATAAAAAGGAAGAAGTTAGAGAAATTCCCAGGATCACGAAACCAACCAACATTTTTATGCAAGCATTGCCAACAGGAAAACAAACAAAGACCGTATTTCAAATCAAAGGGAATATTCAACAACAAAACCACTTGGAAATTGTGCATACTAATCTAGTTGGACCAACTACAACAAAAGATTAAAATCGAGAGATACTTTATGTTATTAGTTGATGATTATACAAGAATAGCTGCAAGAACTTCAAACAAATTAGGCTTTTGAAACTTCCGAAGAGATCTGAAATGGTTGAAAATGAGATGGATTCAAGAATCAAATACTTAAGATCGAATATTGGAGGGGAATTCACCTCAAAGTAATTTATGGACTACTACAACAATCACAGGAATATAAAAGACAATTCTCCATTTATAGGACACCTCAACATAATGGAGTTGTTAAAAAAGAAGAAAGAATAGGACAATACAGAAATGGCTCAAATAATGATAATGGATTCAAAGTTATGGGATATGTTTGGAAACGGCCGGTGCATCAAAGCGGTCACATTCAAAATAGAGTAATGCTTTCGGAAGCAACAACGATAAAACTCCATGCGAGCTATGGAAAAGGAAGACCAACAAATGTAGAGCACTTCAGTGAGGAGTTTTAGGAAGCAAATGCTACATTAAAAGAAGCGAAGATGGCAGAATGGAAAGGGTTTGACTCTACATTAATGGACAAAGGAATACTTGTTGGTTACTCAAAATTACAAAGGAAAGCATACAAGTGTTAAAATCTAATATTAAAAGCGAAGTTGTGGAAAACATCAGCGTAACAATTGATGTGGCCGGACTTAAGATCAAATGAAGAAGAAAACAAATCAATGTAACAACTTTTGAAGAGAAGATGAAAAAGAAGTAGAAGAGGAGAAGATAAGAAGAGAATTCGTGAGGAAGAAGAAGAAAGGATTCAACAAGTATCTCCAAAACACCCATAAAACAAGTCTGAGAAGATTCATCCTTGGTCAGTTATTGGAAACAAAGATCACGAGGTTGAGACTAGAAGAAAAATGGATTCACCAGAACAAACATAACTAGCACTTTTATCTACAATTGAACCAATTTGTTTTGGAAAAGAAGCCAACAAGGATGAATTTTGGAATAAAGGCATGGAGTGAAGAGTGGATCAAATAGAGAAAAATGACACTTAAGGTGGTTCCAAGACCAAAGAATAAGAATATGATCGGCACAAATGGGTTTTGAGATAGAATTGAATAGAAGATTAGGCGAGGTTACAAGGAACAATGGAGTGTGTATGTAAAGGATATACAGTTGAAGAATCGACTGAAGACATTTGCCCAGTTGCGAATAAAACAAGTTGTTTACTTTTGAAAACTATGCATTCTCCAAAAATGTTAAGTATATCGGATGGATGTAAAATCTCATCTTTTAAGATAGAGGGAGCAGAAGAAGAGTCACCATTGGAACAACGAAGGATTTCAATTGTCACGAGAAAGCAGTTATGTGTAAATTAAAAGAGCCTTGTATGTGGTCTAAAAGCAGGGTCCTAGACATAGTAGTCCAGGACTAGATAGAGTATCTGCCCGAGGCGAGGGCTGAGAAAAGGAAATGTAGACAACAACCTCTACATCAAAAGGTAAAGTCAAGGTATCTATTTTATTAAATTGAGAATTTTATGTTGATGATAAGTATTTTTAATTTAGTGATGATGACAAGTTAAGCTAGAAATTTGCAAAAGACATGCATAATGAATTTGAAATGTCATTATTTGGAGAACTATCTAATGCTTTGGGACTTGAGATCGTCAAAGCAACCAAGGAATTTTACTTCTCAAACCAAGTATATCAATGCTTAAAGAGGTTGAATGGAAGATTGCAAACGGTTATCACTCCCATGCAAACCCAGTTGTAAGTTGAGAAAAGATTATGATTCTAAGTCTACATATCAAAGGAAATCTGAGTCAACGATTGGCATTACTACTATATGTGACAACATCCATACCAAATGTAATGTAGAAGGTTGGACAGTATGCAAATTCCAAAGCGTTAAACCAAAGAATCACATGTATTAGCAGTAAGAAGGATCTTCAAATATCTCAAAGGAACGTAATAGTTTGGATTATGGTATCCAAAGGAAAAGATCTATTACTTATTTCCTACATATAGATCGCAGTTAAGGCGAGTTGTATTGATGTGAAATGACACTAATTAGACAACGTTCTGTAGGTGAGTGTTTGGTATCATGGCTAAGTAAGAAACAATCATCGGTATCTCCTGACATAATTAAGTGAGAGGAAGTATATTGTAGCGAAGTCATGTTGTACAGGTTATTTGAGTCTAGAAACAAGCTTTGTGAATGTCTGAGGTTGAGTATGATGAGCCCATTCCAACTATAATGATATTAGAAGTGCCCAATACGATTGTCTCAAAAACCCGATTGTGCAATCCAAGATCAAGCACATTCCAATCAAATATCACTTTCAATGGGAACAGGTTCTGAGAAAAGAACATCGAAGTTGTGGTATGTGGGCTGCAAAAGAACAAGTGGCGGACTTTTTTATAAAACCACTTCCACATGAAGCCTTTGAATATGTCTTCGCCAAAGACTTGGAGTTATTTCTACTCAAAATAATTCATTTTCAAATTCATATCTTATGTCTTAGATGTACGAGGAAGCACCATAAGAGGAATAGTATGAATTGGAGTCGAGGCTTGGGATGGAAAGATACATTTTCCATTGATGACAAAGGGAGAGATTTATCAGATGCAGATGACATAGGCATGTTTCTAGGGGGGAGTTATGGTCACAGGGGGGAGTATGATTGATATGATTTCATTATTGCATTAGAGTATTTGCCATCAATGCCAAAGGGGAGATTGTGATTAAGGTTGGTTGTCATTGATATAACCCTTGAAGAAAACACATGCAAGAAAAAAGAGTTTGGGTAATGGACCCAATATTTTTTTTTTTTATATAAATATGACTCATTATATTTTTTCATGAATTTAATAAGAAATAAATATGGATGAAGTCCAAGTGGTCTCCTTATGGTGAAACCCTCATGTGGGAAGATGCTTGAGTAAAGAGAACCCATGCACTTAGTGTGGAATAATGAGATGAGATAATTGAATTTGTGGAAACTATCCTAGATGGATAGTTCTTATCATACCATTTATGGTGGTATGTGGAATGTAACATAATGCATCATGATTATAGAGTTATGGCCATGAGAAGTTGGAGACCCGGGTTTGGAGTAATGGACCCAAGTTTGTTTTGATGGATAGCAGTATGAGTTATGAAATATATTTTCAGATATCTATTCTATATGGATAGTACATGTCATGCCATTCCTAGTGGTATGTATGAGTCATCACATAAAATCCTCACAGTTTGAGAGTTATGGCCTTACAGAAGTTGGAGAATCCTCATATGTCATCTAAAGAAACCCCAAAAGGTCAAAGTAGTCAAAGTGGTTTAAGAGATTTTTAAAAGGAAAATAGCCAAAATTGAAGTGATGAGTGTATTATAATTCAAATTGAATACAAATAAATTATTTCCAATAATAATTTTAATGGAGAAATTAAGTGGTTAACCCTAAAATTAGGAAAGTCGACCAAGTGACCTAGAAGATGTTTTTTAGGAAGCTGCTTGGAGTATAAATAAGAGGCAAGGCTCTCTCATTTAACACACACTTGAATATTGAATATCTATAGGTTTTTAGGAAACCAAGGATATCTAAATCAGATTCTAAGTGAAGGTGAAGAAAAGAAACCCGAAATGGGCAAGGCTCTCTCATTTAACACACACTTGAGAATATTGAATATCTATAGGTTTTTTAGGTAACCAAGGATATCTAAATCGGAATTCTAAGTGAAGGTGAAGAAAAGAAGGCCGAAATGCAAGAAAGGATAAATTCTTTTGATTGTTATTTCTAAGGTATGTTATTTACAAGTCATCTCACCATTTTCGCTATAACATTTTTTATATAATCATTCAAACCATAAAATTTATATGCCATTGAGAAAACATATCCAAATATCTAGGGTAAAAAATTCAGCTTGTGGGTCGTTGTATTTTGGGAGTTACACTCCGTGGAAAATACGGTTTGTGGCTAGTCCTAAAACTAGTCAAAAACAGGTGTTTCGGGTAAAAACGTAGTAACTTATTTATAACAGATCCAAATTCCATGAGACAAATTTTTTTGGTTAGGGTATAGTCTGTAGTATGTTTTGTAATAGTTTCAGAGCAATTCAGAAAATATTCCGTGCGGGGAACACTCTACAAGGTTGCTCTCTAGAATAAGCCAAAATTCAGCAAGGTATGTCATTTTTGCTATAACT
>SNQJ01S0160964.1:0-11282 GCA_010110895.2 Picea sitchensis | reverse complement strand
CATTAACCAAATGCAAATTGATACACATAAACATGAAACAAAACATTGATATTATGAAAAGCTAAAGCTGTAACAGAACATCAATCTCTGTCTCAGTCTGTATTAAAATTCCATATCCTTGTTCTCCCACGAATGAGGATGATGTTATTACAAAAATAATAAGTATTTATAAGTTTTTCCACAAGGTAAAACCTCCCTGTGGAAGTTATCAAACTGTTTACATAATCTGGGAAGACATCCCAAAATTTCCTAAACTAGGAAATTAAAATGAAACTAAAAAATCCAAATATCCTCTAAACTGTCCATCAAATCCCATGCAATTTCGAATTCACATGAAATAGGTCAGAAATAGACAAGTTAGAGAGATATTTTATTAATAAAACAATAAAAATCTAATTCTACAGACTTAGCTATAGAATCATATGATTCTGTAGCTAATCTAAAATAAGATACAGAATCAGAATTGAAATTAAATCAAATCTTTTAAGAATTTCAATTGAATTGACATCCAATAATTACTTGAGAACGAATCATAAATTGAAACCGTTATTCCATTATGAACTCAAACAAGATGCACATCATTTAACCGAGTACAGAGATAGCAATACTCTGTTTCCATTATAGTCATGAGTCGGGTAAATGAAATCATATGTAACAAAATCGTAATCATTTCTTAACAAATCGAATCCCACTGTTATAAGATCGTTTTGATATTCAATTGAAAATAGAACAAATTACAAACACATCATTACACTTGTGAATCGAACATGATTATCACAATAACTGTATAGCAAGCGATTTAGGCTGTGAATGAATCCAAACGATAATTGACTCATAACAAAATCATAACAGGATTAATCAAACATGGTTCGTTATAGATTTCGATCGTTGATCATTGCACAGTAAGCAAACATGATCGATTAGTTTTGATCACAATCGTTTCAATCAAATGAATCATATCATGGTTTGACAAATTCAATACAGAGCATCAATTATAATCTGAACTCGACTCATAGGACAAACTTGCTAAATTAGAATAAGAGCGAATCGATTTAGCTAAGATTTTCACATAGTTGTTATGATTCAGATTCATTTCCAGCTCGGGCGTGAATGTTATCTAAGCGTAATGTTTTCATCAAAGAAACAGAGTCATTATCCTTAACTTGGAAACAATCAAAGATAGAACATCACACGACACACCATCGTAACAAGTATCTTCCCGAAAACATTTACCAGTCATAGCATACCAATGATAATGAAATCGAATCTGAGCAAAATCGTAACAATCAAACTTGATCAAATCGTTTATCAACCATAGAATATGGATCATAATAGAATCAAATCCGAACATGATTATGTTCTAAACTGAATATGAAAAATTTCCTTTTCAAGTCGGATACAAACCAATTCATTTGAAGCCAAACTATTAATTTTGTCACCTTAACGAGGCAAGCCAATCAATCAATTTCAAGAAAAGATCACTCAAATCCAATCAAAATCTATTGATTTCTATACTGGGAATAATCAAATCATATATCGAATCAAAATTTCTTTTTATTCAAAGCAAAGCTATATATAGAATGCACACAATATAACAGAACCATTCAATATGTGAACATAACTGTTTAAAACCGAATTCAAATCGTTATATCAACCTAGATTATTTACAAAACAAAACGATGTGAAAACCATACCTGTGTAGCGACGAGGCTTCTTGCTTATACCAGCTTGGAATTTACAATAGCCATGGCTGATTCCACGTTCTTGAACAGGATAGAACCTGTTGTCTTTTGCTTCTTATCCACAGCTTGGAGCTTGGCCTTTTGACTGGTTAGAATTGCAATCTGGTCTTCCAATGATTGAATCCTTGAATGGAGTATCAGAACATCAATATAATATCGCTCTAACCATGAATTGCATTGGTCACAAGGTGACTATGGGGGTTTAGACAGAGCAGGCGAGGGTTTGGGCAAATGACCAAGGGTTTCACAAGGCAACTTAATGCCTGGGTAGTTAGGGTCATTCTTTAGGCAAGGGGGTAGGTTTGATACAAAATCATAAGGGGGTTCAACACACAAACCTTGCGAGTAGGGGTATTCGCTAGCTAAAAAATGCTCCACTTACAAATCAGAGTCCTCACTCAAGACGATAGGGTTTGGCTCAACAGGGGGTTTTGGCTTGTTCCTTGCCATTCGTGAAATCAAACGTGCATTATTTTTCCCTTTGGCGTTTGCAGCAAGGTTGGCCTCGAGATTTTTTCTCATAGGCTTTGTAATGGCTTCTGCACTCTTAGTTACAGTGTCGGGTAAGTCCACAGGAGGGTTGGCCTAGGGTTTAGGCAGTAGGAGGTGTAAGGGTAGAGGCGGTTCAGCCTTAGTCTCAGTCACCACAGGTTTATCAACCTGTATAGGGTCGACATCCTCAAAGCCATTACGGGTGATGAAGGCTTTCCAACTGTCACCAAGCAAACTCAACTGATAAACAACGATGAGCTTAATAAGCCAATGATGAAACAGGCTGTTGTCAGCCTTGTGCCTTTTATACTTTTTGGACATTTTATACAAGCTCCAATAAAAATAGAATGACATGTTTAGAGGATACTCTATAAAAATCATCAATAGACGCAGGTGGTAAAGGAACACAAGCCCGTATCGACCTTCACAGGTCACAAACTTCTTGATTAGCATTAATAAATCGTGCCATCGTTGTTTAATCATAGTTACGGGCATACCTCTATCACAGAAGGTGACTTTGCGCGATTGAAACAACAATGTCCACGACACTTCCTCGACCTTGCAATTCTTAAACAACCATTGTCCTGAGATAGGTAACCCCATGGTTGAGCTGATAAACTGTTCATCATTCTCTAGCTATAAATCGACTACCTTGGCTCGACAACCATCGAAGGTCATGGCAAAATGTCGAGCTACGCAAAGGTTAAAACCCTCAAAAAGTTTCACGAAGGTAAGCCATCCACTGTCTGCCAAATCTTGGCTGGCATTATCAAACATCAACAGGGCTTGACTGCCATTGGGTTCAACTCGCATGACTGGGGCCATGGAGCCGAATGCATGGTAAGGGAAGGGTTCGAATTCACCAACACACAGTAACAGAGCTACCTGAACCAACAACAATGAATCGAGCCAAAAGGAATAAGCATTAATGCGAGCATGCGAAGGTGGTGGAGTCTGCCATGCAAAATATTCATTATCCAAGTACAACCACCACATTTCATAGCTATTCACTCCATAATAATAGTTCAACCATTAAGTCATGTGTACAACTAATAAAATCAAAGGTGTATACCAGTGAGCGCGAGTGTTATACCATAATGTTTACAAATCCGACATATAAATCAAAACCCAATATCAAATGTGTGCCAATGTATATAATCAAAAGTTTAACCAAGGTGCCAAACGATACTCATAATAGTTGACAAGCCAAAATTTATGAAAAGATGAATAACTAAAACTAAACTAACTAAAACTAAATAAAACAAACTAAATAAAACAAACTAATCTAACTAATCTAATTAAAACTAACTATTAAACAAACTAACTAATCTACTATTTCTATATATACAAACTACTAACTGAAATATAACTTATTCACAAAATATACAATATCTACAAAATACAGATTTANAGCCAAAAGGAATAAGCATTAATGCGAGCATGCGAAGGTGGTGGAGTCTGCCATGCAAAATATTCATTATCCAAGTACAACCACCACATTTCATAGCTATTCACTCCATAATAATAGTTCAACCATTAAGTCATGTGTACAACTAATAAAATCAAAGGTGTATACCAGTGAGCGCGAGTGTTATACCATAATGTTTACAAATCCGACATATAAATCAAAACCCAATATCAAATGTGTGCCAATGTATATAATCAAAAGTTTAACCAAGGTGCCAAACGATACTCATAATAGTTGACAAGCCAAAATTTATGAAAAGATGAATAACTAAAACTAAACTAACTAAAACTAAATAAAACAAACTAAATAAAACAAACTAATCTAACTAATCTAATTAAAACTAACTATTAAACAAACTAACTAATCTACTATTTCTATATATACAAACTACTAACTGAAATATAACTTATTCACAAAATATACAATATCTACAAAATACAGATTTAAATAAAACCTGAAAAACTCATTTACTTTCTGCCCTAAGACAGAGAAAGATTTTTTTGTTGATTTTATGATTTTATGAACAAGAAATAAAACTTACTGAAATTAAACAATCTAATATACTAACTACACATATATCTAACTAAAATACTAACAAATATACAACAAACAGACCTGGAAACGCTCGAGATTTGTCCTTTGTATGATGACTTCGAAGCTGGTCGGAGGAAGGAAACTCGCATCGGATGATCCAGAAGCTTCTCGTAAACGATAGCTACAATGCTCTTTGAGTTTATTTATAGGACAGACAAGACATAAAAAATCATAACAATTATATGATTTATAAATCTCTGCAATAAGGTAAACCTGTTATGGAAAAACTTATACTTAATAATCCAATTAATGAAGAAGAGAAATATGTCGTTCATAAACTGAATCAAGTAATTGCTATGTTTTTTAAGTACTGGAAGAAATCAGATATGAATTATATGGATTAAATCATATCATTTGCAAAAGACTAAGATAGCTAAAGTAGTCATTAACCAAATGGAAATTGATACACATAAACATGAAACAAAACATTGATATTATGAAAAGCTAAAGCTGTAACAGAACATCAATCTCTATCTCAGTCTGTATTAAAATTCCATATCCTTGTTCTCCCACGAATGAGGATGATGTTATTACAAAAATAATAAGTATTTATAAGTTTTTCCACAGGGTAAAACCTCCCTGTGGAAGTTATCAAACTGTTTACATAATCTGGGAAGACATCCCAAAATTGCCTAAACTAGGAAATTAAAATGAAACTAAAAAATCCAAATATCCTCTAAACTGTCCATCAAATCCCATGCAATTTCGAATTCACCTGAAATAGGTCAGAAATAGACAAGTTAGAGAGATATTTTATTAATAAAACAATAAAAATCTAATTCTACAGACTTAGCTATAGAATCATCTGATTCTGTAGCTAATCTAAAATAAGATACAGAATCAGAATTGAAATTAAATCAAATCTTTTAAGAATTTCAATTGAATTGACATCCAATAATTACTTGAGAATGAATCATAAATTGAAACCGTTATTCCATTATGAACTCAAACAGGATGCACATCATTTAACCGAGTACATAGATAGAAATACTCTGTTTCGATTATAGTCATGAGTCGGGTAAATGAAATCATATGTAACAAAATCGTAATCATTTCTTAACAAATCGAATCCCACTGTTATAAGATCGTTTTGATATTCAATTGAAAATAGAACAAATCACAAACACATCGTTACACTTGTGAATCGAACAAGATTATCACAATAACTGTATAGCAAGCGATTTAGGTTATGAATGAATCCAAACGATAATTGACTCATAACAAAATCATAACAGGATTAATCAAACAAGGTTCGTTATAGATTTCGATCATTGATCATTGCACAGTAAGCAAACATGATCGATTAGTTTTGATCACAATCGTTTCCATCAAATGAATCATATCAGGGTTTGACCAATTCAATACAGAGCATCAATTATAATCTGAACTCGACTCATAGGACAAACTTGCTAACTTAGAATAAGAGCGTATCGATTTAGCTAAGATTTTCACACAGTTGTTATGATTCGGATTCATTTCGAACTCGGGCGCGAATGTTATCTGAGCGTAATGTTTTCATCAAAGAAACAGAGTCATTGTCCTTAACTTGGAAACAATCAAATATAGAACATCACACGACACAACATCGTAACAAGTATCTTCCCGAAAACATTTACCAGTCATAGCATACCAATGATAATGAAATCGAATCTGAGAAAAATCGTAACAATCAAACTCGATCAAATCGTTTATCAACCATAGCATATGGATCATAATAGAATCGAATCCGAACATGATTATGTTCTAAACTGAATATGAAAAATTTCCTTTTCAAGTCGGATACAAACCAATTTATTTGAAGCCAAACTATTAATTTTGTCACCTTAACGAGGCAAGCCAATCAATCAATTTCAAGCAAAGATCCCTCAAATCCAATCAAAATCTATTGATTTCTATACTAGGAATAATCAAATCATATATCGAATCAAAATTTCTTTTTATTCAAAGCAAAGCTATATATAGAATGCACACAATATAACAGAACCATTCAATATGTGAACATAACTGTTTAAAACCGAATTCAAATCGTTATATAAACCTAGATTATTTACAAAACAAAACGATGTGAAAACCATACCTGTGTAGTGACGAGGCTGCTTGTTTATACCATCTTGGAATTTACAATAGCCGTGGCTGATTCCACGTTCTTGAACAGGATAGAACCGGTTGTCTTTTGCTTCTTATCCACGACTTGGAGCTTGGCCTTTTGACTGGTTAGAACTGCAATCTGGTCTTCCAATGATTGAATCCTTGATTGGAGTATCAGAACATCAATATAATATCGCTCTAACCATGAATTGCATTGATCACAAGGCGACTGTGGGGGTTTAGACAGAGGAGGCGAGGGTTTGGGCAAATGACTGAGGGTTTCGGAAGGCAACTTAATGCCTGGGTAGTTAGGGTCATCCTTTAGGCAAGGGGGTAGGTTTGATACAAAATCATAAGGGGGTTAAACACACAAACCTTGCGAGTAGGGGTATTCGCTAGCTAAAAAATTCTCCACTTCCAAATCGGAGTCCTCACTCAAGACGATAGGGTTTGGCTCAACAGGGGGTTTTGGCTTGTTCCTTCCCATCCGTGAAATCAAACGTGCATTCTTTTTCCCTTTGGCATTTGTAGCAAGGTTGGCCTCGAGATTTTTGCTCATAGGCTTTGTAATGGCTTCTTCACTCTTAGTTACAGTGTTGGGTAAGTCCACAGGAGGGTTGGCCGAGGGTTTAGGCAGTAGGAGGTGTAAGGGTAGAGGCGATTCAGCCTTAGTCTTAGTCACCACAGGTTTATCAACCTGTATAGGGTCGACGTCCTCAAAGCCATTATGGGCGATGAAGGTCTTCCAACTATCACCAAGAAAACTCAACTAATAAACAACGATGAGCTTAATAAGCCCATGATGAAACAGGTTGTTGTCAGCCTTGTGCCTTTTATACTTTTTGAACATTTTATACAAGCTCCGATAAATATAGAACGACATGTTTAGAGGATACCCTATAAAAATCAGCAATAGACGCAGGTGGTAAAGGAACACAAGCCCGTATCAACCTTCAAAGGTCACAATTTGCTTGATTAGCATTAATAAATCATGCCATCCTTGTTTAAGCATAGTTACGGGCATACCTCTATCACAGGAGGTGATTTTGCACGATTGAAACAACAATGTCCACGACACTTCCTCGACCTTGCAATTCTTAAACAACCGATGTCCTGAGATAGGTAACCCCGTGGTTGAGATGATAAACTGTTCATCATTCTCTAACTGTACATCGCCTACCTTGGCTCGACAGCTATCGAAGGTCATGGCAAAATGTCGAGCTACGCAAAGGTTAAAACCCTCAAAACGTTTCACGAAGGTAAGCCATCCACTGTCTACCAAATCTTGGCGGGCATTATCAAAAATCAACAGGGCTTGACTGCCATTGGGTTCAACTCGCACAACTAGGGCCATGGAGCTGAATGCATGGTAAGGGAAGGGTTCGAATTCACCAACACACAGTAACAGAGCTACCCGAACCAACAACAATGAATCGAGCCAAAAGGAATAAGCATTAATGCGAGCATGCGAAGGTGGTGGAGTCTGCCATGCAAAATATTCATTATCCAAGTACAACCACCACATTTCATAGCTATTCACTCCATAATAATAGTTCAACCATTAAGTCATGTGTACAACCAATAAAATCAAAGGTGTATACCAGTGAGCGTGAGTGTTATACCATAATGTTTACAAATCCAACATATAAATCAAAACCCAATATCAAATATGCGCCAATGTATATAATCAAAAGTTTAACCAAGGTGCCAAATGATACTCATAATAGTTGACAAGACAAAATTTATGAAAAGATGAACATAAGGATTATATCATATATATATAAAAAATTAATCAAAACCCCTATGCATTTTCATAGAATCAATGATCAGACAAGTCATATAAAATGCAAATACAAAGGCTAAATGTCTTCAATAAAACCAAGTTATACAATCAATCGAAGTATGAGAACCGATCAAAGGATATTGCCAGTCGTGTAATGATCAATAAAAGGTAAGCACAATAGGCATAATGACAAAAGAAATAACCACAGTTCAGACAATGATCGAAAAACAACTTTGAAAGGAGAAGTTTTCACGCTTACAGTCGTGAAAACTTAATGAAGACAAATGTGTAAATGTCGCAAGAAATGAAAGTGTCGTCTATTTGAAAAATGCGATGAAAAACTTGATGTTTACAAGACATAGGTGTAGGAAGCTTATAGGATAATAGAAAAAAGTGAATTGGCTGCCAACAATGGTGACACACTGGAAGAAGCAGTTATCTCTGCAAAAGTAACAAATTCAGATTAAGACAACAAAGATAATTTCAACTTAAAAATAACAACCAGAAAATCATTCAAACATCATCATTAATCATTTTTTTCCAGTAGTGTTCTAAAAGATGAAAACCAATAACAATCTTAAGATTAGCAAGTCACGATATTAAAGATAAAATATTCAATACTGTTGGCATGGCCACTGCTGCTAGCAGGCGTCCATAGCCTCGATAGGGTTTCCATTTAACATACACCGACATCTGTATCCTATCAAGAAGTTCTGGATCAGAATAAAGGACATTAAAGAGGTTTCTTATATTTTTTTTGCATATTTTCATGTACCTGACATTGCTTCGCTGCCAGCGGGCCTGTTCAGTACCCCGATGAAGTTGTCTTGGTTCCATGCATGCATTTACCCACTGCCAGCAGACCTGTTCAGTATCCCGACGGGTTTACAAGCACTTCCCACAGCTCTTATTAATAAAAATTTTTTTATTTTATTTTGTTTTTCATAGGTATATAGCTGAGCGGGGTGACGCTGAAAATCTTGATATTTTAACATATTTTTTCAGACCTCATCATAATTTTTTAGAAATGTCCTTTATTCATCTCCAGAGATGTTTTATTTCTAAAACACTTCCTATGACAGAGAGACATCTTTTGAGTCATTCCTTTACGGAAAATGGACAGCGTAAAAATATAATAGATGATCATGACAAGCTTTGCTCAGAGATTGAAATCAGTAAACTTCTTTCAAACACAATTTTCCAACATAGATATCAGTTTCAGAGATATACCATTGATGTTTGTACAATTTTTTCAGAAGTTATTTCAGTGAAGAAATTTTTTCTATCGTCTTTGTCTGAATAGCTCAGTGTATAGGTATGTATATTTTTCAAAAACACAAACTGATAAATTCAAATCAAAATCAAAACAGAAAGAAAACGAAAACACAAACAAAAACAAAAATATATACATAATATACAAGGGTAGTTATCATGCAAAGTATCTTTTCAGGGCTTGGCCATTCACTGGATAGGTGTCAAGATGCCCTTTGAGATTCTGCAATCGAAAGGAACTAGGACCCAACTTTTCAGCAATTAAAAATGGTCCAAGCCATAAGTTTTGAAATTTTGTGTGCTCACCCTTTCCTTCGTGTGGTTTGTCCCACTTTAAGACGCGATCGCCTATTTCAAAATTTCTATCAGAAGAAGAATTAGAATCGAACCATCTTTTAATCAATTGTTGATCTTGATCTAACTTACGCTTAGCTTGGGCTCTTACTTCTTCCAACTTCATCAAAGCGTTAATTCGTCTTTCTAAAGCGGGTAAATCTTCTTCTTGGAATTTTTGTGACAATTGAAGCGAAGGAAGAAGAATGTGAGGTGGCAGAATTGCTTCTCTTCCATAAACGAGAGAAAAGGGGGAGTTACCAATAGTGGCTTTTGGTGTTACCCTATCAGCCCACAATGCATTCAACAGTGCATTGTGCCAATTCTTGTGATTTTCAACCACGGTTCTCTTGATAATTCTAATCAAGTTCTTGTTTGTTGATTCTGCTAAGCCATTGCCCTGGGGGTAGTAACTAGCAGAATACTTTATCTTTATTCCTTTCTCCAAAGAAAACTCGCTCATCTCAAGAGAAGAAAAGTATGAAGCGTTATCAAAGACTAGACAATCAGGGATGCCTAAACGAGTGATAATATTCGAGTTTAGAAAAGCGATTACCTTACTGATGTTGACAGTTCTTAGTGCAACAGCTTCAGACCATCGAGTAAAGTAATCTGTGGCTATCACAATATACTTGTGTTGTTGTGAGGATGGAGGGTTAATTGGACCTATGATATCAAGGCCCCATTGCTGGAAAGGAGAATCTACTGAGACGGGTTGCAAGGGAAAGGCTGGTTTTTGCAGCTGCCCTGATGCTTTCTGACAGATGATACATTTGCGACACAAAGCATGGGCATCTCAAAAAATCGTAGGCCAGTAATAATCGGCTCTTAAAACCTTATGAGCAGTGGTGTCACCACCAAAGTGACCACCATCTTCTCCTGCATGCAACTCAAGCAAGACTTTTTCGGCTTCGTCTTTCTCAAGACAACGTATCAGTACGTCGCCAAAATTCTGATGAAACAGTACACCGTTAACTAAATGAAAGGAGGTAGACTTTAGCCTCAACGCTCTTCTCTTGGCGAGGTCAAGGTGACAGGGTGCTGACCCATGTTCAAGACAGAATCTAATATCTTTGTACCAGGGACTAACGAGGTTTTGTGTGCGACAAATCAAACTTTGACCACTTTGTCCTAGGTTTGAAGTATCACTATCTTCTTGTTGTCCTGTTTCCGAATCAACCACCAATTTACACAACCCTTGGCCTCTCACGATCTGAGCTGGGGTGATTTCTAAGTCATACTCCTGCAAGGAGGTGACCTAGTTAGCTCTCTTCTCTCCTAACTCCTTCTGCACTAACAAGTTCCTTACGACAGGGTAGGGGACAATGACTTTCTTCCTTGACTTCAAAAGATAGGACCGGAAATGCTTAACTGCTTTGAAAATAGCGTAGGCTTGTCGATCGACCGTTGGGTAGTTAAGTTTAGAACCTTTGAAATCAGAGCTCATAAAGGCGATGGGTACTTCGTTGTTATCGACATTCTTCTGAGTTAGGACTGCGACATAGGAACG
>SNQJ01S0160963.1:2641-21650 GCA_010110895.2 Picea sitchensis | reverse complement strand
CTCTGGCTGCAACCAGATGGAAGCTACAACTTCCTGTGTTCAAGCTCTCACTTGAACCTCTGAGGACAACAGTCCTCCCGAGCACCTCCCAACCTCCCTAGAATATTAATGAATATATAAACAGTCAACTACGCAGATAAATCAATTCTTACTAATCTTTCTTTGTTCTATAAATCTGGTCTTCTAACTATACTGTTATTCTTCTCTTTCTCTGTCTGTTCCGCAGGTCTGCTCTGCATCAACTTGTTATGTCATTCTTCTCTTCTTCAACTTCTCTTCATCATCTTTTACTCTTCTCTGAGTTTCATCTCGCACTGTGCATATTCTCCATCTCACACTGCACATTCTATAATTTTCCCTTTCTTACAATTTCATTCGTTTTTCATATAGAACAACCAACCCCACGATGTCTGTCTCATTTTCTTTTTATACACACTCACAGCGGTTCAACTTCCCATCTCCTTAGGCAAAATGAAAAGGAAGACAACTGTCTCAGCAACTGAAAAACTATTTCAGCAACTGAAACGCCAACTAATCGGTAATCATGAGTCTGTTTCGCTAACAGATTCGAAACTGAAGAGTTAACTGTGAGAGAGAACAATAACCCTCCAATCAACACTTGATCTGACGGTTCAGATCATTCCGCGATTTTGCATATCGCGACTTCGACATACCTGATGTTCAATGTTGTTGTCACTTACAAATCTCAATCCACGAAACTCCGAAAAGAAGTCGGATCAATGGTCCAGATCATATCTTGATCTGACGGTTCAGATTCAGTCAGGATTTCACACATCGCAATTTCGACACTTTTGACGTTCAGTGTTTTTGTCACTTACAAATCTCGATCCACAAAACTCTGTAAAGAAGTTGGATCAACGGTCCAGATCATATCTTGATCTGACGGTTCAGATTCAGTCGATATTTCACACATCGCGATTTCGACACTCTTGACATTCAATGTTTTTGTCACTTCAAAGTCTTGATCCACGAAACTCCATAATGGAGTCGTATCAACGGTCTAGATCACATCTTGATCTGACAGATGCAATTACGTCGCGATTTTTCATATCGCGAAATCGGGATTCCTGTGGATGATATTACTTGACATCTCCAAATCTCGATCCCCGAAACTCCGACATGGACTTGAATCAACAGTCCAGATCTAATCTTGATTCAACGGCTGCGATTAAGTAGCGATTTTGCACATCGCGAAATCATGATTCCTCTGGATGATATTACTTGACATCTCCAACTCTCGATCCTCAAAACCCCGACATGGACTGGAATCAGCGGTCCAGATTTGATCTTGATTCAACGGCTGCGATTTAATCGCGATTTCGACATTCTTGTTGCATTGTTCTCCATGTCGCGATTAACGAAACTCCGATATGGAGTTAGATCAACGGTCCAGATCTGATCGTGATTTAACGGCTGCGATTGAATCGTGATTTCGCATATCGCAATTTCGACATTCTTGTTGCATTGTTCTCCATGTCGCAATTCGTGAAACTCTGATATGGAGTTAGATTAACAGTCCAGATCCGATCGTGATTTAACGACTGCGATTGAATCGCGATTCTGCATATCGCGATTTCGTAATTTTGTACGCCCACTTCTCCTTGTACTTTAAAGAATGTGCAGGTTCTCCTTGATCCGACAATGGTCGGGTCCTGCGCTTGGGTCTAACGTCTTAAATATGTCCTCCTCTTCAGCGCTCTTCTTGTCTACATTCAGATATGACGGCCCTCGTTCTTTCGGGAATTTTGAATGGGATCCAACGATCATAAATGCTTCTCAAACTTTACGAGCCTTCGATCATTCGATCAATGTTGCATTGCCTTCAATCATTCGATCAATGTTGCGTTGCCTTCGATCATTCGATCTTCCTGAACTTATCTTTTGTTTGCCTATCTGTTAAAAACTTCTTGTACTCATGCTACTTGACATCAATGACAAGCATTCGATGTCTGTTAAATATTTTTCATTCGTTGTCTGTTAAATATTTGCCAACATGTAGTCATCAGTTGATCCCACTCCTCTTTTGAGGGGTGAGGTGCCTTCATACCTTGTAGCCTCTCATCCTTTTCAGCCATTGGTTGAGAAAGCGCTCATGTCGATGCAGTCATCAATTGATCCCACTCCTCTTCTGGGGGGTGAGGTGCCTTTAGACCGTGTAGTCTCGCAGCCTATTCAGCCATTGGTTGTGAAAGTGGTCATGTTGATACATTCATCGACAAATCCCACTCCTCTTTTGGGGGGTGAGGTGCCTTTTGACCTTGTAGTCTCTCAGCCTTTTCAGCCATTGCATGAGAAAGTGGTCATGTCGATGCAATCATAGGTTGATCCCACTCCTCTTCTGGGGGGGTCAGGTGAATTTAGACCATGTAGTCTCGCAGCCTATTAAACCATTGGTTGTGAAAGTGGTCATGCCGATGCAGTCATTGGATGATCCCACTCTTCTTTTGGGGAGTGACATGTCTACCGACTATGTTTTTAGCATTTCTGGTTCAGTATTTTCAGAACAAGGGGGAATTCCACTCATTCCG
The DNA here is from genome assembly GCA_010110895.2 of Picea sitchensis. Taxonomy (NCBI): domain Eukaryota; kingdom Viridiplantae; phylum Streptophyta; class Pinopsida; order Pinales; family Pinaceae; genus Picea; species Picea sitchensis. Next base: position 19,101 of record SNQJ01S0160963.1, on the reverse strand, counting down.
AGAACACCCCCTCCAAGCCCTAGGATGGTTTCCTTTGATTGGAATGACCTTGTTAAACCTCGTCTTCCTTCCTCAGCACCCTTTCAAATAAGGGTTGAAGTTAATTCAACAAACATTTATCGATGTATTGTGGATGAAGGAGCCTATGCAAGTATTTTATCCTCCTCGGTTTGGAAAGTCTTGGGTTCTCTTGAGCTTGTGTCTGCTTCACATGAGTTGTTGGCTTTTGACAGACATCCTAGTGAATATTTGGGGGTTCTTCCTTAGTTGCCTATCTCGTCAGGTGGGAATATTTTTCGTGTCGATGTTATAGTGGTACAAGGCTCGTTAGATTTTAATATACTTCTCGGGCATGATTATGTATATGCTATGAATAATGTGGTGTTTACGCTCTTCTGGGTTATGCATTTCCCTCACAATGAAAGCATTGTCACTATTGACCAATTGGCATCTGATAATCACCATCCTAATTCAGCGTTAGTTCAGGCTGCCCCTTTATATGTTCCTAGTGTTCGTGTAGACTCCACCCCGCCACGGGTTAATTATGTGGTGTCTTGTCCTCGGTGTTCAATTTCTTCTAAGCAGGAATCTGTACAATCATGTTTTCCTTCTCGAGACTTGGAATCAACAATTGATCCATTGGTTTATCCAATGGAGGCATGGGAGCCCTTGCTTGCCCCTCTTGGTCTAAGTGGGCTTGAGTATCCTTTTGAGTCTAATCTCGTTGTTTGTATATCCTCAAGCCCTCGTGCTTGTGATTCTTCACTGATAGACTCTACTAGTCCTGGCCAGAACCTCCATCATCATATGGAGTATGGTCAGTTTACTTCACCCTTTGGGACTGTCGACCCTTGTTTGTGTGATTTCTCGGATTTTGAATTGCCTTCAGATGAGGCTATCCTTGAAGCCATGACTACAGTTTCTATACTACGGGAGGACTTACACCATGGTTTGTGTGTTCTTCCCTTTTGGCAAAATTTCCAAGTTGACTATCGAAAAGACTCTTGGTCTGAGCCTAGCAGTGGGCTCTACCTGAACCAGTTTCATACATGAGTCGTAGCCCCCAACGGGTCTTCTTTTAATCCCTTTTCAGACCCTCTAAACATGAAAAGATTGTCGAGCAATCTTGTGGCCTTTCATGCTCGCTAAACTAAAATTTGGAGTCACGTCTATCCGGTGGCATTTTTTCCTTTTTTCGGTCTGGATGGTCAATTGTACTAACAAAGGTATACTCTAGGAGATTCGGTTACCTAGAAGAGTATTCTCAAGTATAATTTTAACCCTTTTTTGGGCCCGAGGGACTAAATTTACGAAAAAGGAACCCCCACGGAGTCCATAGTTAAGCTCTTTTCAAACTCCCTAAAATTGAAAAGATCATCGAGAAACCTTATTCTTTCACACTCGTTAAATTGGTCCAGAAGAACATTCCTTATGGAGTCCATAGCTAAGATTTTTTCAGAATCCTTAAAAATGAAAAAATTGTCGAGTGATCTTGTCTCTATCACACTCGTTAAAATGGTTTTGAATAGATGTCTGGTCGGTGATAGTTTACCCCTTTTCTGAGTCGACTAGACTATCTTTGAAAAAGGTACCCCAGTGGAGTCTCCTCTTATGTTTTTTCAAACTCTCTAAATATGAAAAATCGTCGAGCTTACGTTCTCTGGGCTCGCTAAAATTACATCAAAGGATGTTACCATTGTGTGTCTTATTAATCGCATTTGCATACCTGCGTCTTTGGCCTAATGCCCGCTCCATGTTGCTCTCAACTGAACCATATGAAGCATGCCTTATACGCAAGCGTCTTGACACCTTTGGCCCATGGAGGATTTTTCCCGAGTATCCTTTTCCTGCATATGTCCCTTTTCCCTGAGCATCCCTGTGTTCCGTGCACTTGGAACTAGTATGTTTGTGATGCTTGATCCTCCTTTGTAATGTAGCATTCTTTTATTCTTTTTCAAGCTTTCCAAAATTATTGAAAAAGACAAAAAAAATCAAATATACCCCAAAAAGAGGAAGGCAAAAGTATTTTATTTTTGTTGGCAGCACAATGAGTCTCCCTTGTACAAAGAACATCCTTTCATTTGTTCGTTAAGATCTAGGATTTAATATGACCTTAGGAAGTTGTTCTCACTACATAGAGTTGTGTCCTCCTTCGTTTGGTTATTCTTCCAAACATATGGAGAGTTTGTGTTTCCTCCTGCATCGTGAAATTATATCAATGCCATGCTGCCTGAGTCTCATCATTTGTCATGCTATTGTCCAAGGGAAGTTTTTACCAAGCCTGAGTCGGCCCCTCTGTAATTTTTCTCTTGCCCTTATGTTCATCCATCCTGAAAGTCTAATCAAGTCTTTGCTTGAAATCAATGAAGCCTTCAGTCTGATCATCAAGATCCTCTAGTCCATGCCCGACGAGCCGTCGAAGACCTCTGGGTAGTGAATTCATACACTCATATTACACTCCTACCTGAGTTTTGAATATTTTGAAGTTGATGCTTGAGCTCTGAAGACCTCATCTCCAACCATTAGGCCTTATCAGTTTCTAGAAGATGGATACTATACATGTATATCTTTTTTATTTCGAGATGTAGATCCGTTGTGTATTTCTCGCGGCTACACTTTATATAGTTATATGACATGGATATGCAATGTATTTGATTGGCAGCCATGATTTTATTTCATACAGAGCATGGGTATGCCTGCCTCGGTGAGACAATTGTTATTTTGCAGATGGCACCTCCCGAATTCGGGTCCCTGGGCTCATTGGTTTGGTACGTTGATAAAGATTGATAATGTATTTCGACCATCATATGCTCTTCTGACCTCACACATTAGGGGGCATCTATTATAACCCTAATTTTCACTAGACATGCTTACCAGGCATCAGGCCATCTCATATTCCTTCTTTTCCAAGCTAGTACTGAATAACTCTTCTTAAAAACACCCTTTTTAATGGCACATGCACCCTGCTCTACTACATCTCGCGTGTACACTCTAGCTGACCAACTACAGCTAGCGTGTACCTACAAAAGCACGAAAAATGGAAAGTTGATGACGGAACACACAGTTTTGGGTAAGTTAACTAAACCTTTCGACCATGCATGGCCAGTCACTCGACCAAATACCTAGCTCTTTCTAGCCTATAAAATAAGGGGTAGGGGTCCCATTTGAAAGGAGGAAAATCATAGTAAAGAAACTCTACCCGAATTAGCATTCCCCTTGCCCCAATTTCCTTCAATTGTATTGTGAGGTTGAGTAGTTGGTGCATTGTGAAGAGGAGCCCAGGACCAGGTTTGAGGAGCAGTGTCGGCCACATATTGTAAAATTTACTCTTGTGAAGATTAATACAAAAAGGAATACTTTTTTCGTCCCACCATATCATGTATTCAAATTGTATATTTATTTTATGATATTGTTACATCTAACCCAGGAATTAGTATATGAAATGCATGTTTTCATCTCTTTGTTTGTCCATGTGTGAATGTAGGTCAGCTTTGGGAGGAGGCTTGCATTCAAGGAGCAAGTGAAAGCTAAGGGATCGACATCAAATGAAGGATTTAAGTTAGAGTTACCTAATCTTGTTTGCACCTTTGTATTGCAAGAATGTGGGGTTTTGTTTTAGGAGAATAGGAAAAAGTAGAGGCCTTTAAATGGTCATTTTCTGCATGCATGATAAAACCCTTAGTGCTAGTCCATAGGATGGATTTCCCACCCACAACACTCCAAGAGAGATTCCATAGGTCCAAATCATTTCATTCTGGGAGGAATGGGATGAATAGTAAGAGTATCCCCTATACCACTCGAAGTTCTAGTCCTCGCGTCCGAAGATATTCATTGTATCTTCACAGAACTGTTGTCGAGTTGCTCCCATAAGTTTACGCGAATGTTTGTTTTCTTGAGACGATGTTTGAACTGAATATCTGGAAGGGATAATATAACCCTCCAAAAATCTTGGTTGAATGTGTGTGAATGGGAGATATCCTCGATCCTTTTGCTCATTAATGACAATCTTGATGGTTGTTGCATGATGTTTTGTTAGAATTAAAGACTAGTAATTTGATTCCTAGAAGTGCGAAGATGGAACGTACATCGAAGAGCAGTTAAGGATTGGAGATTTCATGAACGCGCCAACGCGATGACCTGCGGAAGACATTTCATGTTGTTTGGGTTGAACAATTGCAAGGGATAATATAACTCTTCGCAGATCTTGGTTTAATGCATATTAATGGGAGATCTCCTCGAGCGTTTCGCTCATTAATGACAATGTTTACGGTTCCTGCATGACGAGTTGTTAGCATCAAAGATTACTAATTTCATATTTATAAATAAGTACGAAGATTGCGGGGACGGGAAAGAGAAATTAAGGAATGGATAATTATGGACAGCGGTCGGTCAAGCTTCAAAATAGGGTTACAAGGTATACCAATGAGAGGTGAGGGCCCAGGGGTTAAATTGTATGTCTCATAAGTTTTTGAGTGCAAAACGCATAACACGGATGAGGGCATGATGGGATAGTCTAGAGGTCAATTTGTATATTGTGGAACTCTGGGTAATGTTTGTAGGCCACGAAACATTGGAAGCACAATCGTGAGCCTGCCTATCCGGGAACCCGCAATCGAAACAATGGATAAGTATGGAATAGGGAAACGGTAGGCCGAACTCATTTTCACTATTATATTGAAATTTGTAATAGATATTCCATTACGTGGCAAGATATTTTCTACATATTTCTGGGCAAGTTGTGTAGTGATTTCCAATGTGACTGTCTCATCGAGCCTTTTTCTTATTAAAGACAGTCTACACGGTTGTTGCATGATGAGTTGTTATCATTAAACCTTGGTCATTGCACACATTGAAAGAAGTGCGAAGGTTGCAGGCACAATAAACAATGATTAGGAATTGGAGATTTCATGAACCCTCCAACCCAAGGATCTGCGAAAGAGATTCCATGAAATGGGCAAGTAGTCCGAGAACACGCAATCAAAAAAGTGTCTAAGTATGAATTAGGGTAACAGTAGCCCAGACACATTTTCTCTAATATATATTGTTTTCAAGTCGCGAAACATTAGAAACACAATCTTGAGCCCGCCAGTCCAGGAACCATCAATAGAAAAAGGGTCTAAGTATGGAATAGGGAAATGTTAGGCTGGACTTGATACATAATGGTTGCATCATGTGAAACCATCGAAATGTACCATGTCATGAACATACAACCAACTTGTGGCTAAGTATTTAAAGGAACGATGGGCGTACGGGCTCATGATGGGTCATTCCAACGGATAAATTGTAAATCGTAGAACTTTGGGCACTGTTTGCAAGTCACGAAAGATTCAAAACACAATTTTGATCCCGTCAGTCCAGGAACCTAAAATCGAAAAAGTGTCTGAGTATGGAATAGGGTCGCGGAGGTCCAAGTCTTGTTTTCAGGTCACAGAACAATGGAAGTGAAATCTAGAGGCTAAAATAATTAATGTGCATTGGCAAGGGTGTGAATCTGGCGGGGATGGAAGGGAGCGATAAATGGTTTGAAAACAAATTTGAACCTAGGTAGAGAGAAGCCTGGGAGTTGGAGGAGCCTGGGATCTAATTGTAGATCACATAATTTTTGGGTGCAAGATGTATTTCACGGAACACGTGGAAAAAAATTTCCAAGTATGGAAAGAAACAATGGTCGTTTGGAGTACCATAAATGGTGGTTTAATGCGTGTTAATAGGAGATGTCCTCGAGGTTTTTTTCTTGTTAATGCCACTTCTTTTGTACTAATGTGTTGATTTGTCAGTAGTAAAACCATAATTAATGTGCATTGGTAAGGGCGCGAAGGTAGTGGGGATGGAAGGCAACGATAGATGCTTTGAAACTTTTGTGAACACGGGTAGAGTGAAGCTTGCGAGTTCGAGTCTGGGATGGAATTGTAGATCATGAAAGTTTTGAGTGCAATATGTATAATATAGAACAAGCGGAAGAATAGTTCGATAGCACAAACCCCGGAAACCGCGGCCATAAAATTGGCTAAGTATGGAAAGGACCAACGGTCGGTCGAACTCGTGATGTGAGGATATAGATAGAGATGAAGATATGTTAGTCTACCAACCTGGGAATCTGCGATCATAGAAAGATGACTAAGTATATAACTAGAAAGGGATAGTAGAGGGGAACAAGAAAAGGGAAAAAGGGGTAAGTATCTCATAGAAAAACATCCATTATTTGTTTATTAATGCCAATCTTTTCGAACCCCTGGTGAGTTCTCACTAGTAAAATCATAAATTGTAGATCACGAAATTTTTTGGGTGCAATATGTATATGACAGACCAGGGGGCATAAGTTTTCGATAGCGCTAACCTGGGACCCGGTGGTCAGATAACTAGATAAGTATTGAAAGGGACAGTAGTCGGTCAGGCTCATGATGTGAAGATATAGATGAAGATGAGCATCTGTCAATTCGCCAACCCAGGAAGTCGTGATCATAGAAATGTGACTAAGTATAGAACCATAAAGGGATAATAGAGGGGAAGAAGACAAGGGAAGAATGGGTAAGTATAGAGAAGGGAAAACAAAGGGAGAAACAAGGATTTAGTCTCAGTTATGTAATATACTTGGGGGTCAACCAAGAAAACTTTAATTTCAAAGAGAATTTGTTTATATTTATTCCAATAGTATTCATATTAATATATCTTAATAAATTACTTGTGGTCCAAATGCAAAGCATCTTCCAATTTGCAAAGTGTTTTTCAATTCTCAAATTCCATTCAAACCCACAAACAATAGAANATATATATATATGATGTAACATTTTTTATATGCAAGGATATTTTCAAATACAAGAAGTTGTATTATATGCACAACATTGAACAAGAACATGACGTCAACACCTGAGTTGCCTTGTTGAAATAGATTCATTAATTCATTCTATTTACGGGGCCTCGAAGAATGAAAGCGGGATAGGTGCACCCATTTGTTTCTTAAGTATAGAGTGGGCACCACATAACTGTGTCCTATCACAAATTATTCTTCCATGTAAAATGTAAGGGAAAAATAGAGTAGCTTTTATTTAAATCAAAGTGTTGGGCAGGAGGAAAAAAAGATTTCCGTGCATGTTTAAATACAGATCAAAGAGCATCTTAAATTCTTGTAGAAAGACGTTGAATTCATCTAGCAATAGTTGTACATGTAAATGAGTCAATTTTAAAAATATATATACAAAATAAAATTAAAAAACAATATTTGACATTGGAAAACACCATACAAAAACTTCAAAAATATTATGTTCAGATAAACTGGGTTACAAAATAGAGCTGATATTATTTCCCAAAATAGCTATATTGAAATAGTTCAGCACATATTCTTTGAAATTTAAATGTGATTGGGGCTCCCACGGACAAAAAGAGAAAATATGTACAAGAATCACACATGTAGACAGTCTTTTATAGATTTCAACTTGATCATCAAATGCTTACCTGGTTAAAAACAACGATTTGAATATCAATTTTGAGTCTTGGAATTCATGGGTTCTGCCAGCTAGATCTATCCCAACTTCTTGAATAGTTTGTCTCTTCTAGATATGGCCTTCATGTAATAGCTTTTTATTCAACATTCCATAGTTTGCTAAGTATTGATTTCCCTCTATCCTCGAAAACTTGGGGTTTAAGGTGCCTTCCTTGTAATGTTCCTGGTCGTCCACATTTGAGACAACTTAGAGGTGTGATTTAGGCCCAATTCAAAGACGAGGGAGTGGTTTTATGTAACGTCAACTTTGGGGGGAAAAAAATATGTTAGCCAACAGAAGCTGAGACAAAAAAATTCAAGTATCTTGTGACTCGTATTCTCCCTGTATTTGGACGTCTGTTTAGTTGAAAGGCTTGCCTGAAGATTTGTATGTTGAATTTCTTTGTTTTATTACTGTAAATTGGAAGGGACGTTCAAGTCATATACAAAATGCTCCTCTGTTGAAGTATATATCTTCTTCCAGCAACACATATTTGGAAAGTGTATCAAATGTTGCAGATCACACCAGAATATATATTTCGTCATAGGAGTGGCAGACATCGTGCCTCACAAAATGGTCTGGAATATTCAGAAGTGACGCCAAATATTACTCTATGCCTGAATACACTCAGAAGGAAATTATAAATTTTTATCCTCATGAAGGTGATAAACTGTATGCGTGGTTGAATCAAAATTCTAAAATTACGGAACCTTCTATCTCAAAGTTGTAACAGACTTGACAGACAACCAACTTCTATCTCAAATTTTGTTGAGCGACCTCTGGATGTAGTAACAGACTCGGCATACAATCAACTTTAGATCACTACTGGTACTAATGTCAACTGTAACAAGCCGTGACCCCAAGCTCCATGTAGCTTCATCTTGAGGCATCCACACTGGCGGTGACTCCAGGCTCTAGATAGCTTCAGCATCAAACATTGACACTAGAGGTGGCAATCAGAATAGTTCCATTGAGTGTAGGGTGGTAATGCGGTGAACAAGAAGGCTTTTCATTGTCAAAGCACTTACACTACAGGATTGTCAGACCTACAAAGAGAATCGACTTTGGTGTTGCTTTGAGTCGAGAAATATTTGGAGGTTGGGTTTCATGTGCGATGATGACCTCAACATTAGCTACATGGCATACATCTATTATCTGACATTGCAGTGTTAATGTGATTTCCATAGTCAACGACTGGTCGATTGCATTGGCACAAGAAATATTAATTGTGTAATTAATTAACATCCTTGAAGGACGTGAATCCCAAACAACGCCTGAAACTTTTCGAACAATCATGTGTTAAAAACATACATTGTTTTATATTTAAAAAAACAAGAAATTGTATTTTCTATGTCTAACATTAGGTTGCACACATAAACATTTTTAAGTTAACCGAAATTAGTATATAGTCAACTCAGATCCCTGGAACTGATCAAATTCCTTAGAGCTAGTTTATTTCCATCATGTCGGTTGGGATACAAGGATCCACCACCAGGACAAAGAAAGAAGGTAGAAATAAAAGCACTTGTGCAAACACAAGTTGGTGATGGAAACACTCTATGAATAGGAAGGCACTTTGTGCTTATCGGCCTGTGATCATGATGAACAACTCTAGAGGCACTTGTAGCAAGGCCATGGAGATTTATTTTAACCAGTCAAGTCAATACTTCAAGCATCGAGCAAATTTTGTTTTTTTTCAAATATCGGATCTACTGCAAGAGAAGAAATGCATTCTCCTTATTCAATGAATGGGAAACAGCAGGAAGATTGATATTAGGTGGAAATAGCTTTGGAATATCCACCACATCAAGGTCTCGTCTAAAGAATGAAACAAAATGATTACATTAAGGTGGTAGTAAAAGGTGATCTTGAGAAACCAAATCATTACCTAAATACGTCAAATGTCTTGCAGAAGTTGGTAGTATAAAGTAATCTTCAGAAAGTGTTGCAAAGTCCATAGTCCAAAATTCCTTCCCATTAATGTTTCCCAGTTACATACTGATGTAGGAATCAAAAAATTTTGAGAGCCTCATTCCCTGGTTATATACCCGCCTTCAACTACTAGGAGAATATTATTGCAAAGAGAGGCAAGCTCCTCGACCCAGATGCAAGCACATGAATAGGAATAGTGAAAAAATTGTGCAGTACCAATAGAAAGTTGATTGTATGTGAAATCTGTTACTACATCTAGATGTCGGTAAACAAACTTTGAAAAAGAATATGAATTTCTGTCAAGTCTGATACCACACCCATAAGTCACTCAACAAACTTTGAAATATAAACTTCTGTAATTTAGGATGTTGATTCAACCACCCATACAGTTTCTCACATTCGTGAGGATCCAAGTTTATAATTTCCTTCTGAGTATATTCATGCATGGTGTAATATTTGGCGTCATTTCCGAATATTCCACACCATTTTTCAAGCCATGATATGTGTGACTCCTCTAACGAAAGATAAATTCTTGTGTGGTCTGTAGGATTTGATACACTTTCCAAATCTGTGTTGTTGTAAGAAGCTATATACTTCAACAAAGGATAATTTTGCAGGTGAATTGAAAGTCCCTTCCAATTTAATGTAAGAAAACAAAGAGGTTCAACATACAAATCTTCAGGAAGGCATTTCAACCAACCAAAGGATCGAATACAGGGAGAATACCAATCATACGATACTTGATTTTTTTGTGTTTGTGTTTCTGTTGGCTAACCAAATTGTTTTCGCTCAAATATGAAGTCACATAAAACCATTCCCTCATCTTTCAATTGGTCCTAAATGGAATCTCTAAGTTGTCTCACATGTGGATGACCAGGAACATCACAACGAAGGCACCTTAAAGCCCAAGTTTTCAATGATAGAGGGAAATGGGAATAAGTATTTAAAATGAACGTTGGAGGATGATAGTATAATCTTCCATAAATATTGGTTTAATACGTTATAATGGTAGATGTCCTCGATCTTTTTTCCTATTAATGCCGATCTTTTCGAATATGTGTGGTTAGTTGTGAATAATAACATATGAGTTAACATTTCCATATGCAAACATATTCTCAAATATGACAACCTGTAATATATGCACAATATTAAAGAGATACATGTTGGATTACTGAGAGGGGGGGTGAATCAGTAATAGTGTAATTATAATCATTTTTCTCCAAATAATCCAAGTGTTATATCAATGTAGAACTATTATCCAATAATGATCAATAAGAAATGAATAATCACATACATACACAGTACACCAGTGTTTTATGTGGAAACCCAAATCTGGAGAAAACCACAAAATGTTTTTTCTTATATGTCTTGAATAATTACATTCATTGGAAGCACCAACTTCCTTTGTTTTCTAGTTGCAACTGGAAGGAGACTCCAACCCTCTAGTTTCTCAGGCTAGAACCTGAGGGAATCTCCAACTCCCCAATTCTCTGGATACAACCAGAAGGAGGCTAAAACCCCCTAAGTTCTCCAGCCACAACCGGAAGGTGGCTACAACCACATGTCCTTGCCTTGTCCAACTGCCCTGAAGTAGAAGTAGAATGATGGAATCACTGTCACACTATCATTGTGAGATATACCACTGTAAACCTATACCAATAAACCTGAACCGTGCATCAACCATGCATCAACCTATACCTCAACTCGTAATCAACCTATACCATAAACAAGTGCACCAACCATGCACCAACCTATACCATAAACAAGTGCATCAAATATGCACCACCCTGTACCAAACAAACTGTAATCAACCTGTACCATAAACAAGTGCAACCAACCATGTTCCAAGTATGTGTCAATCATGTGTCAACTACGCATCATCTATGAATCATCAATATGTACCAACATCATCAACTGTAAACCTCATGTATGTGCCAACTCATCAACTACTTGTCTCAACCATGTACCCAACTTGTACCTCAACCAAAAGCCCTCATAAATATCATTATCCAAATATGATTTATAACTCTGTAATATACCTGGTGTATATGGTCACATACCTGCAAACCTTCCTTAACTTTAAACAACAAGAGACTAGCATTTACATCAAACGTTTCTTTAGTCTCACATGACTAGTTTTGGATTAGTCAACAACCCTGACTTGAAATAATCATAAATTTGTACCTCTAATGAAAAAATATATGCAATTCCTCTAGGTTTCACTACTTGAAACCTCTCATAAAATCAGTTATAGCAAAAATGGCATACCTTGTTGAATTCTAGCTTATTCTAGAGAGCGGCCTTGTAGAGCATTCCCTGCATGGAATTCTTCTTGAAACGATCTGAAAATTTTACAAAGAATACTATAGACTTTAATATAACCAACACATTTTGTCTTACTGAATTTGGATCTGTTATGAATAAGTTATGATGTTTTTACCCTAAACACCTATTTTTGACTAGTTTCAGGACTAGCCACAAACCCTATTTTCCACGGAGTTTAACTCCAAAAATAAAATGACCCACAAGATAATTTTTTTACCACAGATACTTGGATATGGTTCCTTCATGGAATAGAAATTTCACGGTCTGAATCATTCTAGAAAAAACGTTATTGCGAAAATGGTGAGATGACCTGTAAATAACATACCTTAGAAAGCACCATCAAAAGAATTTATCCTTCCTTGAATTCCATCCTTCTTTTCTTCACCTTCCCTCAGAAATTCAGCTTATATATCCTATGGTTACCTCATACACCTATAGGTATTCAATATTCTCAATTGTGATTTAAATGAGAGAGCCTTGCCTCTTATTTATACTCTCCAAGTAGCTTCCTTAAAAACATCTTCTAGGACACTTTGCCCACTTTCCTTATTTTAGGGTTAACCCACTTCTAATTTCTCCATTAAATTTATTATTTAGATAATTGATTTTGTATTCACTTTCAATTATAGTGTACTCATCACTTCACTTTATTATTTACCTTTAAAAAAACTCTTAAACCACTTTGACTACTTTGACCTTTTGGGGCTTCTAGATGACATATGAGGGTTCTCCAACTTCGTAAGGCCATAACTCTCAAACCGTAAGGAGTTATGTGATGTTCCACATACCAATAGAAATGTAATGACATGTACTATCCATATAGAATAGTATTACCTAAAAATATGTCAAAACTCATACCATTATCCATCAAACAAAATTGGGTCCATTACCCAAACCTGGGTTCTCCAACTTTTCATGGCCATAACTCTCTAACCATGAGGAGTTATGTGACGTTCCACATACTACCGGAAATGGGATGAAAATAAATACAAATATAGGATAGTTTCACTAACAAATTATCTATCATTCATCTCATTATTCCACAAATAAGCATGGGTTCTATAACCATACTTCTAGGATAACTCAATCCACAAAGCGTCTTCCCGTGAGGGATTTCACCATAACGGAACCACTTTGGAGTTCATCCATTTCTACTTATTATCAACCATGAAAAGAAAATAATGATTCATCTTTACATCAAACAATATTGGGTCCATTACCCAACTTTTGTGCTACAGGGCTTTCTTCAAGGGTTGACATCAATGACAACCAACCTTAATCAACAATCTCCCCCTTTGGCATTGATGGAAAAACTTTGATACAATACTGAAATCATATCACTCATGCTCCCCCTGGAACCCTCTGCCTCTGTCCTCTACATCTGATAAATCTCTCCCCCTTTGTCATCAATGGCAAAGATATCTTTCCATCCGGGGTTGCTCCCCTTGACTGAACTGTCCTCTTATGGTGCTTCCTCATGTAAATCTAAGACATATAAGATAAGCATTCAAAAATAATTCATTTTAGAGTAGAAATAACTCCAAGTCTCTTGCGAACATATTCAAAGGATTCCCATGGAAGTGGTTTTGTGAAGATGTATGCCACTTGTTCTTTTGTGCCCACATACTCAACTCTGATGTTCTTTTCTGCAACCTGCTCCCGTAGAAAGTGATACTTTATTGGAATGTGCTTCATCTTAGAGTGGATCACCGAGTTCTTCGAGATACTGATGGTTCTTGTATTATCACAATAGATTGGAATGTGTTCATCTTACTCAACCTGTATATCTGTTAGAGTTTGTTTCATCCAAATAACTTGTGTACAACATGCTGTTGTTGCAATATACTCGTCCTCGGCTGTAGATAAAGATATTGATGATTGTTTCTTTCTTAGACATGATACTAAACACTCACCCAAGTAGAACGCTTCTCCAATGGTGCTTCGTCAGTCATCAATACAACCTGCTCAATCTGCATCTGTGTAGGCAATACGTGATATATCCTTTCCTTTTGGATACCATAATCCAAACTCCTTTGCTCCTTTGAGATATCTGAAAAACCTCTTCACTGCTAGCACATGTGACTCCTTTGGTGCTGCTTGAAATAGTGCCACCTGTCCAACTGCCTACATTACATCTGGTCTGGATTTTGTCACATATATTAGGTTGCTAATCATTGACTTGTATTTCCTCTTATTTGTACACTTCGAATCATCATCTTTTCTCAACTTGCAACTGGTTTGCATGGGAGTGATAATTGGTTTTCAATCTTACATTATGAACCTCTTTAGCATTTCTATGATATAATTGGTTTAATAAATAAATATTCCTTGGTTTCTTTGACATATCTGAAGTCCCAAAAATAATGATAGTTCTCCAAATAACGACATTTCAAATTCATTCTACATATCTTTTGCAAATTTCTGGTTTAACCTGTCATCATCACTACCAAAAATAATATCATCAACATAAACTTCAATTAATAAAATATTACCTTCACTTACCTTGACGTAGAGGTTGTTGTCTGCACTTTATTTTATGAACCCTGCATGCTGCAGATACTTATCCAATCTAGAGTACCATGCTCTAGGAGCTTGTTTTAGACTATATAAGGCCTTCTTTAATTTACACACATAATCTACGTTCTCTGACAACCGAAATCCTTCTGGTTGTTCAATGTAGACTTCTTCTTCAAGTTCCCCATTCAAAAAAGTTGATTTTACATCCATCTGATATACTTTAACATTTTTGGAGCATGCATAGGCTAAAAGCAACTGGATTTCTTCCATTCTGGCAACTGGGAAAAATGTCTCTTCAAAGTCGATTCCTTCATTCTATGCATATCCTTTACATACCAATCTAGGTTTGTTCCTTGTAACTTGTCCATCTTCATTTAATTTATTCCTGAAAACCCATTTTGTGTCGATCACATTTTTATTCTTTGGTCTTGGAACCAGTTCCCAAGTGTCATTTTTCTCTATTTGATCCAATTCTTCATTCATGGCCTTATTCCAAAATTCATCCTTGTTAGCTTCTTCAAAACATTTTGGTTCAGTTGTAGATAAGAGTGCTAGGTGTGTTTGTTTTGGTGAACGCATTTTTCTTCTAGTCTCAACTCCTGCATCTTTGTTTCCAATAATCTTATCTGAAGGATGATTCTTATGTACTCGTTTGCTAGGTGTCTTTGGAGATAATTTCTGAACTTTCTCTTTTGTTTCTGTCGGATTATCTTCATCTTCCTCTTCTACTTCATCTTCTTCTTCTTCGAAAAGTTGTTCCATTGATTTTTTTTCTTCTTCCTTTGAGTTTGCTTGTTTCATCAATTGTTACGTTGATGCTTTCCAAAACTTTTTTCAATCTTAGATTGTAACACTTGTATGCTTTCCTTGTACTTGAGTAACCAACAAGTACTCCTTTGTACTTGTATGAGCATTACTCTGTTTTTAATGTGAACTGTTGTATGCATTGCCTGCGTCCAAAATATATCTGTCAATTTGGAATACATTAGCATTGTTCGATCCATTTCCTATACTGTCATGTTCTTTCTTCCAACAACTTCATTCTGTTGAGGTGTCGTAGTAACGGAGAATTGTATTTTTATTCCATGACTGTTGTAGTAGTACATAAACTCCTTTGAAGTGGACTCTCCTCCATTATCATATCTCAAGCATTTGATTCTTGAATCCATCTCATTTTCAACCATTTCCTTGTAGATCTTGAAGTTTTCAAAAGCTTATGACTTGTTCTTGAGAAAAAAAACTGCATTCATTCTTGTATAATCATCAACTAATAACATAAAGTATCTCTCACTTTTAATCCCTTTGTTGTAGTTGGTCCAACTAGATCAGTATGTACAATTTCCAGTGGTCTTGTTGTTGAATATTCCTTTGATTTGAACCTAGTATTTGTTTTCTTTCATTATTGACAATGTTTGCAGAAAGTGTTATCAAAATGATCTGGGCATTTCTCTGACTTCTTCTCTTTTGTTGACTTTGACAAGGTTATCAAAATGCATGTGACCCATTCTTCTGTGGCATAGCGAAATTTCATCTTCATTTCCTAGACAACACTTTTCATTTACAATTTCACCTAACACATATATGGTGTTTGATGCAGGAGCATCCACACTTCATCAAACGAACCAGCGCGAGGAGAAAGAAGAGACAGTTGGGCTAGACAGCAAACCTCAAATTTTGAATTCTACCTTGGTATTGTTGCGCCACCGTTTAACTAAAGGCATTCAAAGTTGAGCGCACTTGTATTGTATTATGGATAGGAAGGCATTTAATGGTTTTAATGTTGTTAGATAGAAATTAGTTGTAGATTAGACAGTTTTTACTTCCAAGATGGAAAACGAATATAGGCACCCTCCTTGTATAATTGAGATTATTATTCAGCATTAGAGAGAGGAGCAAGAGAGAGCAGAACAGAGAACTTGTGAAGAACACCTATGTACAAATTGAATTAATAGAAGAAAGACTGTGATTTCAATCCCATGGATGTGTTTGATCTCTGTGTGTTGTTGATATTATTATGTTGCATACTTGCTTCTTTATATGCTTATCTTCTATATGCTGCGTACGTGATTGCATATCAGGTTCGAAAGCTGAGAGAATGAGGGAATAAGTTCCAATTGTTTCACTGTTCGAACCAGGAGATTCCTGCATAGAGTGCAGTCGAATTCCTCCGCAAAGAGTGCGTTGAGGAGGTTCAATAGTGAATCT
>SNQJ01S0160962.1:0-21650 GCA_010110895.2 Picea sitchensis | reverse complement strand
GTATGTATTCTGAAATGTATCTCTCTGTTGTGATGGAATGGATCCAATAATAAAGATGCAACAGTTTTGATCCATTCTATGTCTATCATGTATGAGTTGAATATGTGTGTGTATTCTTTTAATTCTTAGTCCTAATAGGTTGTCAAATATGAGTTGCATGGATTCCAATCCTTATGAATTTTCGTGTGTTTAGCCTCCATCCCTATCACAATGCATTATGGTCTCTATGATCCTATTTGCATATCAGGTCAGACCTTCCACGACCTTGGTTGAGGATTGATATGTCTATGCTCTAGGGGTTTTGTTGGACAACTCTGGACGAACCCTCGATCTTAACTCCCCAATGTTACGAAGAACGCATGCAAGCATGAATAAAAATTCCCAACAACGGGTATTGATTTTATTTGATAGAAAGGATTTTAAGTTTCCTAATTAGTCAACCACTATGTCTCAAATGTGAATTTTTATGGAAAATTATTTGAATTCCTATCCCCACAACCCTAACTTAGCTACAAAATTATGTTGGCCCCAAGTGGGGATTTAATGAGTTATGTTAGATGGTAGATTTTAGGATGCACTTGGGGTCATGAAAAAAGCATTTAATTAGGGAGTGAAGTGTGTGTACTTGTGGCGTAACCGACTTCAAAAAGAAATGTGCTTGAAATAGAAATGTGTGCAGCTAAAGAGACTTAAAATTGAAATATTAGTTCAAAAGAAGACAAATACTAATGCAAAAGATACTTATTATTTATCCAATTGAACCTCCTAATCATAGATGAGTATTATTAAATTCAAATCAACAAGAAAACCCTATTTCAACCTAGCTATGGACTAAGAATTATATGGCCACGTGAGTTCAACATGAAAATCTAAAATGAAGAAGTCAAATACTAGAAACAAGAGGTATTATTTTCTCTAATTAAATAAATTTTCTTTTGAAATAAAAGACTTATTATAAAAGCAAGAAAATAAGAATTGACAATAAAAAAATAAGTAAAGAGCGAGTTGGAAATAGTAAAGGAAAATGCTTCAAACAGAAAGTATGAAACTAGGGACAAATTCTAACACAAAAAAGGAAGCTCTTCTTCATTGAATCTTTATTTAATTTGAAGAAAATCCAAACAACTACTAAAGCGAACAAAGGTTCTGAAAGAAGTATGTTGAATAAGAAAGATGCAATGTAGAAAACAAAAACCATAAAAGGTCAAGATATTGTGCAATGTCCCCAACTAGTATAGATAGAAAAAATATGTTTATTGTCCAAAGAATTGTTTCTCTTTGTGTGATTTTATCAAACACTTTGCATTAAGGTTGTTGGAAATGTCTTACAAACAGTTTTCATATGTCACCAAGATAGGAATATTGTCAAACATATTACATGCACCCATTAAACACGAAATAGAGAAGATAACCATGGCATCTTATTATGGCATGGAAATCCAAACCACAACAATACAAAGATCTTTATTGGTTGTAAAAACGGTTGCAAAACCCTCCTAAACACACAAATCTATTGGTTACAAGGAAGCTACAAAATCTACTAATAGAGAAAAAATAAGAAACATGTTAATGATTCTAAAATATCCTCAAGAGGTGATGTGTCTTCCCCTGGATTGTCTAATCTTCACTGGTGTGGTATTGATATGCTCCTGAAACACCTACCGCAGAAATCTCATCGCCTATAACTTAACAATCTTGTAACTTCAAATCGCAAATATCCTTGTTGGACGAGGTTGAACAACAGGTGGGGCTTCATGGGATGAAGTTGGCCAACAAGTGGGGCCTCGCGATATTCCTTGTGCTCAACCCACGAGGGTGACCCCTATCATGGTTTCCCCGAAACCCTCATAATCCCTGCAAAATTGACGATCGGCCTCCTCCGACAAGTTCTGTCAATCCCTTATGCAAATTGATATACCTTCAAACTGAAACAACCCAAACTAAAGCTCCAATGAAGACCTCGTATGAATCCTCCTCCTTGTCTAGCTAGGTGGATATTACTCCATTGAAACCAAACTGTAATGGTGGAAGGGTTTCACTGAACCCTAACAAAACAATGGTTCCAAGAGCACTCCAAAATGAGAGATCAAATCATAATTCCAAAGTGAAGGGTTACCCCTATCCTTCCTCCAGGCCTTCTATATCTTTTCCCTTTTTGACCAAATCAAACCCTCACTTTATTTTCCCTCAAATTTTCATTTAAACAAAATTATTTATTTTTATTTAATTTCACTTTACAATTTGTCATCCTTTTAACCTAATGACACCAAATAAACCTATGTGACTCCATTTTTCCTGCGAACTATAGCCTACGGGATACGTATAGGCTACTAAGTCATCCTCCGTCGTGATCAATTGGAAAGGAACTATGAGATCTACTCTACTCCCCAAGTGGCATGCTTTGCAGGAAATCCTCTCCATATGACCAAGTACTCTCAAATGATGTTGCTTCTCAACCTTCATTCCCTGACATCAACAATCCTCTTGGGAGAGAGAACCAACTGCCCTTCCTCATCTAGTGGAGGAAGATCCATTGAAGCGGTGACCTGTTGTCCCAATGCCTTCTTAAGGAAGGATACATGGAAGGTGTCGTGGATTCTACTATCCTTTGGTAGCTCCAACTCATATGATACCTCCCCAACTCTCATGATCACTTTGTAGGGTCCATAAAAGCGAGGCTTTAGCTTCTCTACACCACTCTTCTTCAGCAACTGTTTGTAAGGTTGCAACCTGAGAAAGACTAGGTCCCCAACCTCAAAGCTACATTCTATCTTGTGCCTATTTGCATACATGTTCTGTTGATTCTGAGCAGCCTACAATTTCTCCTTCAGAAATATCAAGATGTCCTAGCTTTCTTGCAACCAATATTTGGCCTTTGGAGATCTTCTTTCCCCAAACGCCAAATCCACAAACGATGGGACATCGTATCCATACAATTCACTGAATGGACTCATCCTAATGGACATGTGATGATTGGTATTGTAGCAATGCTCCCTGAGATATAACCACTTTATTTAGGCCTTCTACTTCCCTGACACATAGTTCCTCGAGTACCCCTCAATCCACTTGTTTACTATCTCAGTCTAACCATAGATATAGTCCCTACCTTGTACCTTCAGCAACAATATAATGAAATCCATGGAGATGTTATCCCACTTTTTCTCTAGAATCAAAAATGGTTGAAGTAGTCTTGCAGGATGTGTAAGATATGACTTGTTCTGCTAGAAAGTTATGCACTCCCTCACATGTCGAAGTACATCCTCCTTGAGACACTTTCAGGAGAATCTCTCCCTCCCCTACCTATAGGTCTTCAGATACCTCATATGTCCTGCTAACGGTGTGTCATGTACTTCCCTCAAAATATTATCCTTGAGTGTGGACTCAAGGAGAAGATAGATCTTGTCTTGGTAGTAGATGATGTCATCCACTACCATGTACATGTCATCCTGAATAATTCCCTCCATCAGGTCATTGGAAAAGGTATTCTTGGAGTATTCCACCAAGAGAATAGACTTCGAGTATGTTGAGACCTTTTTCATGGAGAAGGTTGCAGGTCTCTTGGATAAGGCATCAGAAACTATGTTCTTCTTCCCCCTTTACATACTCAATGTCAAAATCATATGCCTACACCTTTCTCACCCATTTATGTTGTCTCTCATTTGATCTTGTTGCTCCAAGAAATATCTTAAGTTGTTGTGGTCATTCTTAACCACAAAGTGTCCTCCCACCAAGTATTGTTCAAACTTGACCATTGCATGCATGATGGCCAAAATCTCCTTATCATAGATTGGATAGAGCTTATATATATCTCTTCGCTTTCTACTCTCGAAAACTATCAGGTGTTGATTCTACATCAACATCAATCATATCCCCTCACCGGATGCGTCACACTCTAGGACAAAATGTTGTGTGAAATATGGGAGTGCTAATACTGGGAAAGTTCCCATCACCCTCTTCATTCTGTCGAATTCTACTTGTGTTTCCTTTGGCCATATAAACGCCCCTTTCTTGGTGAGGTATATCAATGGCGTGGCCAATTATGAAAATCCTTTCCAAAATCACCTGCAATAGTTGCATATCCCAAAGTATCTTTGTATCTCTATGAGAGACCTAGGGGTGGGCCAATCTAAGATTGTCTGTATCTTCTCCTTATGCACCTTTACTCCCTCAATGCCAATCACGTGCCCCAAATAGATGATCTCTATCAATCCAAACTCACACTTTTCCTCCTTGGTAAAAAAACGACTCCTCCTCCATAATGGTGAGAATCGTGTCCACATGCTTTAGATGCTCCTCCCACATCATTTTGTAGATAAGAAGATCGTCAAAGAACACTAGTAATAATTTCATCAACTTCTTCTTGAATATATGGTTCATACATGGTTGAAAGGTAGCGGGTGCGTTAATCATCCCAAAGGGCATGACTAGAAACTTGTAGTGCTCATTGCGACATTTGAAGTCTATCTTATGGATTTCCTCCTCTTTGAACCGGATATGATGGTACCCTGATCGAAGATTGATCTTCAATAAGTACACTTCCCCATGCAACTTATATGTCAACTCATCAATATTGGGTATCGGGTATCAGTTCTTGATGGTCTTCTTGTTCATTACCATGTATTCGATGCACACCCACATCATGATATCCTTCTTCTTCACCAGTACCACAGAAGAAGCGAAAGGACTAGAACTAGGCCTAATGTGTCCCATCTCTAGCAAACCATTTATGGACTTCTCTAGTTCATCCTTGAACTTCTTCGGATTCCTAGAGGGTGTGGTGATCATGGGCTTCGACCCTCTTCCATCTCAATGACATGCTCAAATCCCATATTAGGGGGTCTCCCTACTGGTAATTGTCCAAACACTCTATCATGCTTTCCAATCAATGCCTAGATGTCTGCATGGTAGTTTTAATGATCATGTTATGGCTTCTCCATGGTGATCAAGCACTATGTTGTACAAGCAATGTCCATGTGTCTAAAAAGGGCCTCCATGTGTTGGTTAGACATGATCCTAGGGGCACCTGTGGGCATACCTCTTAGGATGACTCATTGTCCACCCTTGTCTTGGAACTCCATCCTCATGTCCTGATAATATATGTGGATATCTCACAATGAGGACAACCACTGCACTCCCAACACCACATGAGTATCCTCTAAATATATTACATAAAAATCATCAGTCAACATATAGTTGTCCAATGTTACTTTCAATCCCCTGATGCTCTGAGTACACGCCATGTTGTACCCATTTGCTACTACCACATTGAATCCATTGAATTCCTTTGTATGGATTTGTCTTCTAGTGACCAGTGCAGCATCAATGAAGTTGTGGGTGGCCCCACCATCAATTAGTGTCATAATCGTCTGCCCTTGCAAAATGCCTCTGACCCTGAAGGTGTAATATTTGGGAAATCCTTGAAGTGTGGCAATGGTCACTCCCTTGGATCTATCCTGCAACGGTGCCTGCTCTGTAGCATCAAGGTGTGATGGATCACCATTGTACTATTCTATCCAATTCCCTCATCCTCATCATCATCCTCCTCGTCGAAAACCACCTCAATATAATGGAATTTACCTTTTCCCATACACCGATGACTCGGTTCCCACAACTATTTACAACTATAGCAAAGCTTCTTCCTCCTTATCTCTCTTTTAATTTTCTCATTCAGCCTATCCTTCCATGTCCATGTCTTCTGGGGATTTTTTGACACCTGACCTTTCTGTGGGATAAATGTTTTTGTCAATGTCTTCTTGGGGATTGTGTCTTCCATATCCTGGGTCTTCATGATATCTTCTTGTAGTTTGTTTTCCCTTAAACGCTTCACCCAACCTCTTAAGGGTTCAACCAAGCCCTCTATGAATACAATCACTAGTCTATTCTCAGAAACATCGGTCACCATCACTGTCATTCGCTGAAATTTTGTGACATGATCATCTGGTGTGCTTGTCTAACTCAAATATGCCAACTCCCTGAAGTGGATCTCATGAACCTTCCTATCAATATTTTCCATCATCCTCTTGGTGAAATCCTCATATGATGTGATGTTGGAATGCCCCAATGTTAATATCCCATGGTACCACCACTTATGAGCATCTCCATCCAAGTGTAGAGTGGAAAACTTGAAAGCATTTGGCTATGTCATCGGGTTAATCTAGAAATAAGTGTCCAACTTATGTACCCATGCTCATCTTCTGAACCTATCAGATCCGTCAAAAGATTAGATAGTCATCTTCCCCAATTTGTGCAGAAGATCAAAATTCTGATGATTATGGAACACCCTAGGTTTGTTCCTCATCCTGAGGTTATAGTAGTCGTAGTAAGACATGGCTTCCTGGGCTCCTTCTTCTAGCAACTAATACTCCTTAAGTAGGATTTGATTTCATCAGATGGACCATGTTGTTCATGTGCTCTTGTAGGATGCTCCTCAAGGAATGATGGAAATAATGGTCTGGGTACCTTTCTTCTACTTTCCTGGAAGACACTCTATGTCGGAACATAGGTATTACTCCCTTCGGGAGTCCTACTACCTCTGTGGATGGCCTCTGCACGGTTCCCATTGGCACCTCCATGGTTTTGATTCACTTGGTTGACGATAAAAAACTATTTCATGAGTTTTGTTAATTGTTGTTTCCCATTGGCTATGGTTTCTAACAATTGCACAGTCATATCTTCAGGATGATCCCCCATAAATCCTTCTACTTCCACTTCTTTTGATGAGTCTGATCCTAGGGTGGGTTGTTTACCTCATCCTCTAGTCTTCCTTGGCATTGATGCCTCAAGAAATCACAAGCTGGCAAGATCACCAGCTCTGATACCATTCTAATGTCCCCAACTAGGATAGATAGAAAAAAATATGTTTGTTGTCCAAAGCATTGTTTCTCTTTGTGTAATTTTATCAAACACTTTGCATTAAGACTGTAGGAAATGTCTTACAAACAGTTTGCATATGTTGCCAAGACAGGAATACTGTCAAACATATTGCATGCACCCATTACACACGGAATAGAGAAGATAAACATGGCATCTTATTATGTTATGGAAATCCAAATCACAACAATACAAAAATATTTATTGGTTGTAACAATAGTTGCAAAAGCCTCCTAAATACGCAGATCCATTGGCTGCAAGGCAACTGCAATATCTACTAGCATAGAACAAACAAGAAACATGATAATGATGCCAAAATATCCTTAATAGGTGATGTGTCTTCCTGTGGAATGTCTAACCTTAGTTGGTGCAATATTGATCTACTCCTGAAACACCTACCGCAACAATCCCATCACTCGTACCTTAACAATCATACAACTTCAAATCACAGAGATCCTCACTAGACGAGGTTGAACAATAAGAAGGGCTTCGCGGGATGATTTTGGCCAACAATCGAGGCCTCGTGGGATGCCATGTGCTCAACCCACAAGGGGGACACCTATTATGATTTCCCCATAACCCTCCTAGTCCCTGCAAAAATGGCGATCGACCTCCTCCAACAAGTTTCGTCAATCCCCTGCGCAAGTCGATATACCTCCAAACTAAAACAAGCCAAACTGAAGCTCCAATGAAGACCATGTATGGATCCTCCTCCGTGTCTAGTTGGGGTGGATATTACACCTCAAAAACCAAATGGTAATGATGGAAGGGTTTTTCTAAACCCTAACGAAACAATGGTTCCAAGAGCACTCCAAAATGAAAGATCAAATCATAATTCCAAAGTGAAGGGTTACCCCTCTATTTATCCTTCCTCCATGCCTTCTAGATCTTTCTCCTTTTTCACCAAATCAAACCCTCACTTTATTTTCCCTCCAATTTTCATTCAAACAAAATTATTTATTTTTATTTAATGTCACTTTAGAATTTGTCATCCTTTTAACCTAGTGACACAAAATAAATCTGTGTGACTTCCTTTTCGTTGTTGACTATAGCCTACGAGAGTCGTATAGGCTACTAAGTCATCCTTCGTCATGATTGATTGGAAGAGAACAACAATAGGTTGGAAATTGTAAAGGAAAATGCTTCAAACATGCCGTATGAAACTAGGGAAAAATTCTAGCGCAAAAAAGGAAGCTCTTCTTCATCGAATCTTTATTTGATTTGAAGAAAATCCAAACAACTACTAAAGCAAGAAAAGGTTTTGAAAAAAGTATGTTGAATAAGAAAGATGCAATGTAGCAAACAAAAACCGTCAAAGGGGAATATACCAAGAACCCTAGGGGTCCCTTATTTACCTACAATGTTTCTATAAAACTATCTTACAGTATATCACCAACCACCTATCAACCCAAGAGGACTTTATAGGGAGATTGTTTAAACTAGGACATAAAGAAAAATATATATATATTGAAAACTAAGGACATTGTAGCAAAATGGCCAAACATTACATTGGATCGGTGCAAAAAAAGGGCAAAAACTTGCACTAAACTTGTGCAAAAAATTGGGAAGAAGTTGATCCAGGTGGATACCAGTGGCCACCCACCTATTCCACTGGCTCAAAGAACGGTTTCCATTTCTGGCAGTTTTTCCTAGTTTTTCGAGTCCTAAAATTTTGGGCTTGTTTTGAGGCCCTAAACAACATTTTTTGGGTGTGGCACAGTCACACTGTAGGCTTTAGCCAAAGTTTGATTGCAACATGTGTAATCCTCAAATAGTTCTTTCCAACGAGTTATTGTGCGCCTAAAACAGAGATTGTATGCAAAAGTTACGACCCTGGGAAGTTGATGTACCAACTTACCCCATCGGGGCCCACATGGATTTCGCCACTTCATCTTCTAGGGTTAGGTTTTTGGATGTTTAGGGTTTTATCATTTATGATTTATGTTAAAAGGCCTTTGGAGCCTCATTGTAACCATGTTCTTGTGAATGAGCATAGTTGTCACATCTCTTCTCATGGATAAGCTGCCACCATTCGAGAAAGTTTATTTCAGCATGCATTCTTATAGTTTCAACATATTCTCTTTATTAATAGAAGTCAAGTTTTATTGTATCTATGTGTATTTATTTGCTATACATTTATATTCCATTTCATTCCATTTATAAATCTGGATCAGTGGTATCAAAGCAGTCTTCTCTTTTTTGTTTCTTTGTGCATGTCACCAACGAGGTCAAGGTACAAGGAGTTGGGACTCGAAGTGCTTGAGCCCTTGCGAGATCGTCCCCACCGATCACGATGGACTCCCATGGTGGAAGAAAAGAGAGATGATGGATTGGGAGATCCTTTTAAATTGTTGCTCGAGGAAACCCTCATGCGACAAAGGAATGAGATGATGGATAACTTTGCATAGATCCTTCGAGGGTTTCCAACAGGTGACGCATCTTCATCAAGAGACCACACTGCTCCCTTCAAGGTGCAAGTCAATTCTGATATCCCTTATTTGAAGGCCACATAGATGCGGATGTTGTAGATAAATGGTTGAATCTACTAAAAGGGTATTTTTTTAGTCCATAATTTTTCCGATAGACAAAAGATTACCTTTGTGCTCCTTAAGGTTGTCCCCCATGTCAAGGATTGGTGGAAAACATACTATGAGCAAAGGGCCACTAAGGAATCTGCAATATTTGTAGTCTCCCCCACTTGGGATTCTTTCATGAGTGTTATTAAAAAACAATACTACCCTGTTGGAAGCTACGATGACCAGTATACGAGATGGACCACACTGCGACAGGAAAGGGACCAGACAGTACCAGATTTCACAAATATCTTCCATACCTTGCACACCAAGATGGGTATCAAGGACTCATAATGATATTTGGTGCTCAAGTACCATACCTATCTACACAGATACATCCAAATAGAAATGGAGTTTCTGGACATCTCATCACTGGGTGTGGCATATCAATATGTTGTCAAAATCGAGCAGAAATTTAAACAAAAGAAGCAGGAGTTTGGATCTGCAAATTCCTCACAATAGAAGTAGGGAAAAGGAATCCCTAACCCACATAACAAAGAACAGAGCAAGGATGTACCTCCTCTTGACAACCAATCCAATCTGTAAACAAAGAAGGGTAATGAGAAAATGAATAAAGACACTGGGAAGTGGTGTGAATTCCATAAAATCCCTTGGCATAACAACGATGAATGTCGTTCAAAGAGGTTGGTGGTGGTCGAGCTGAAAGCCTCAGACTCGGAGGCAAGTTCCAAATCTGAATCATATCCAGAGAAAGGGAAGCAAATCATTGACGCAGAACCTAGTGCACTACCACTAGGATTCATCCAAGTGAACCAAACGAACCACAGGAAGGTGAACACATTTTTCACTCACATATGTGGGTGATGGGCGCTCCACTACATTTCATTTTTTATATTGGAAGTCAAAAGAACTTGATCTTAGCAGAGGTCATCAAGTGATTGAATCTTCCAACTACACCACACCTGCAACCCTACACCATCCAATGGCTCCGCCAAGGAAGAGATCTTTGTGTCAGCCAACAATGTCATTTGCCCTACGACATCAAGCCCTTCAAGGATGAGGTATTGTGTGATATTTCCCCCCTTGAATTTTGTGATTTTATTTTAGGCCAACCATATTTGTGGAAACAACACATTTTATATGAGTCTAGACCTCGTAGTGTTATTATTACTCTGGGTAGATAATTGTACAGTATACCAAAGGTAGCTCCACCTACTGCTATTTCTTTTATCTCTACTGATCAATGTAGGAAGGTCATTTCCCAGACTGAGAAATTTATCTTCTTCATTATTTTCTCTCAAAGTGAACAGAAGGTCACAACCACATCCATGGCCTTTGCATAGGACCTTTCCACGCAGTAGAATCAAGTGGACAAGATCATGGAAGAATAAAAAGACATCTTCTCCTCACCCACTGGGGTGTCACGGTAGTGTCAAGTCAAGCATTCAATCGATCTAACCCTCGGTGCACCTCTACTAAATGGGCTAGTCTATCGCTACTCTTTGATGGAAAATGAGGAAATTAAGTGACAGACTCAAGAGCTACTTCAAAAGGGGCACATCTGATCCAACTCCTCACCCTGCGGGAGCCCAATTGTACTCATGCAAAAGAAAAATGGGACTTTGTGAATCTGCATTGATTACATGGCCCTAAACAAAATCTCAGTCAGGAACTGGTACCCAATTCCCCGAATTGACGACCTTCTTTACCAGCTCAAGGGAATCAAGTTTTTCAGCAAGATTGACCTTCTTGACTAGGTCCTAATAGAACAGACCGATGTATGGAAGACCGATGTATGGAAGACCGCTTTCAAATCCAAAGAAGGTCTTTTCGAATGGCTAGTCATGCCCTTTGGTTTGACAAATTCTCCAGTAACTTTCATAAGATTGATGGATGATATGTTACGGCCATTCACCAATTCCTTTGTGGTGGTATATCTGCATGACATCCTCATCTTCAACAAGAATTGGGAAGAATATTTGCAGAGTCAACAGGTCCTTCACACTCTATGACAACACAAGCTATATGTTAATTTGGAAAAATGCTCCTTGAGCATGAACATGGTCCAATACCTAGGCTACATTGTTGATGAGCATGGTGTGCATGTGGATCCAGCCATTATCCAAGTCATTTGTGATTGGCCATCCCCGACCACACTAACTGAGCTTCAAATTTTCTTAGGACTTGCCAAATTCTTTCAGAGGTTCATGTTAGGATTCTCCCATATTGCATGGGTCCTCAGCCAAGTGACCAAGGGTGGTGGCAAGGAAAATTTCATATGGGGGAAGTCACAATAATAAGCGTTTGATGATTTGAAACATTGCTTGTGCTCATCTCCAGTACTCTCCTTACTTGATCTGCAGCAACCTTTTGAGACTGAGATCGATGCTTCAGACTATGTCGTGGGTGCAATCCTCACTCAGCATGGTCATATAGTGTCATATCATAGTGAGACACCATAAGATGTCGTTCATAAGTACCCCACCTATGACAAAGAACTGTATTCCATCATACAAGTGTACCGACAATGGAAGCACTACATTCTTGGGAAGGAGATAGCCATCCACACTCATCACAAGCCTCTCCAGTTCATGCAGACACGAGGCAAATTATAGAATGATCACCATCAAAATTGGTCCACATACTTACAGCAGTTCCATCTCAACATCAAATATAATATAGGGAGCACCAATTGTGTCATTGATTACCTCAGTCGACTGCAAGTTTCATCCTTAACCACGGTGTTCCACTCTTGTGGTCATGAGGCATATGAGTAGCCCCAACTCTATAAGAGCGATCCTGACTTCGCCGCCACTTACCAAATACTAGAAACAATCACGACTGTCACTGAATTTCATATTCAGGAGAGATTGGTGTGCCATCTGGGACACCTTTTTGTTCCTTCAAGCGAGCATGCAAAGTTGATTTTGCAATCTCACTACAGTCGGATTACAGGACATTTTGGCATGGAAAATATCGTGGCAGTACTACAGAATCATTTCTACTGGTCGAAACTTTGACAGGACGTCATCAAGTATATCAAGTCATGCACTGCCTGCACCATTACCAAACCATCCACTAAGAAGCAAGG
This sequence comes from Picea sitchensis, assembly GCA_010110895.2. Taxonomy (NCBI): domain Eukaryota; kingdom Viridiplantae; phylum Streptophyta; class Pinopsida; order Pinales; family Pinaceae; genus Picea; species Picea sitchensis. The sequence goes on along the minus strand of SNQJ01S0160962.1, from coordinate 9,155 downwards.
CATGTACATCCCTCTGCCTACTCCTGACAAGCCATGGGAATCAATATCGATGGACTACATGTCGGGCATTCCTTCAACCAAGAAGAGAAATGATTATGCTTTTGTGGTGGTTGATCGGTTTTCTAAGATGGCCATCCTCACGTCGTACAAGAAGAATATCACAGCAGAGGACACTGCTAAGATCTTGTTTGAACGAGTGTGGGTACACTTCGAGATACCATAGACCACCATATCAAATCATGACAGTAGGTTCCTCAGCACATTCTGGTCCAGCCTCTAGTCATTGTTGGACACCAAACTCACCAAATCCACCACCTTCCACCTGCAAACTGATGGTCAGACAGAGGTCGTCAACAGAATGATTGTGCATATATTTCGCATGTACAAATCCAAACATCTGCACACATGGGATGAGTTTCTCCCCTATGTTCAACACAATTACAACAGAGCCCTTCATAGCTCGATCAGCCATAATCCCTTTCAGGTGGGGTTGGGATTTCAACCATTGGGTGCCATTGATGCTGCACTACCCCTTACATCCACATAGGAAGAATCATCCCATGCTCAATCTAAGGTTGACAAAGACACAAAGTTTATTGAACAAATTCAGCACATCCAACAACAGGTCCATGATATTTTACAGAAATCCAATGTTAAGTACAAACAATGCCATGATCAACACTGGGTGTTGCACAAGTTTAAGGTGGGAGACAAGGTCTGGTTGCATTTGCAGAAAGAGTGCCTTGTAGGACCCCATTGAAAGTTTCATGAACTTCTCTGTGGTCCTTACACCATCACCAAGGCTATGAGTGACAATGATTTTGAGATAAGTATTCCCCCCTTCCTTTGCATGCACCTTATGTTTAATGTGGACCTCCTTTGGCCATACTTCCCACCATTATTGGAAACATCAGAGATCGTAGAGCAGTTGACACCGATAGAGCTCAACCCTGACTGTATGGAACAGGAATCCATTGATCATATCAAGGACACTCATATTAATGGCACTCGACAACAGAGGATCCAACTTTCTTGGGTTGTCAAAGAAGGGCATCTCCTCCACCAAGGCAAGTGGCTCACCTGGGGCCAAGTTCAGCAGAAGTTTCCCCATCTGATGGGGGCACTCAACGCAATGGATACCATTGCTTCCTGGGGAGAGGACTGATCCAGGTGATATTGATGGCCACCCAACTATTCCATTGGCTCAAAGAACAGTTTCCATTTTGGTAGATTTTCCTAGTTTTTCGGGTCCTAAACTTCTGGGGTCGTTTTGAGGCCCTAAACAACATTTTTTGGACATGGCACAGTCACATTATGGGCTTTAACCAAATAGTGAAGACAACGTGTGTATTTCTCGGATAGTTCTTTCCAATGAGCTATCCTGCAACTAAAACGGAGATCGTATGCAAAAGTTACGACCCTAGGAAGTTGATGTACCAGCTTACCCCATTGGGGCCCACATGACTTTTAGCACTTCATCTCCTAGCGTTAGGTTTTTGGATGTTTAGGGTTTTCTCATTCCTTCTTTATGTTAAAATTCCTTTGGATCCTCATTGTAACCATCTTATTGTGAATGAGCGTACCCGTCACATCTCTTCTCAAAGATAAGCTGCCACCATTCGAGCAAGTTTGCTTCAATCTGCATTTTTACAGTTTCAGCATATTCTCTTTATTAATAGAAGTCAAGTTTTATTGTATGTCTGTGTATTTATTTTCTATAAATCTGTATTCCATTTTGTTCCATTTATAAATCTGGATCAGAAGTTATGTTGATTCATTGCAGAAAACAAGGCTAAAAACTTCCCTCGACAAGTGCTAAAAAAGGGCCAAATTTTGTGTTATACCTAAAATTGGGAAGTGTAGTTATCATGTTGTATTTAGGGTTGAAACAAGGGTTTTTCTACTAGAAAACTTGTTTGAAATAGTGAAAACAAAAACAACAAACAAGTCCAAGTTCACACGCTATGAATGCAAGGTAATGGGGTTAAGAAACACACCCACAACTGGGGAAGAAGATCTAGATCAACTCCCTAGTGGAGTTACTAATATGTTGATGGGTATTTGTCACAATGATGAGAAAAAAAACCCTTAAACTTAATGGTTGTGGATCAAGACATAGACAAATGGTTAAAGTGCCTAGAAGTAAAACCCAAGGTCTATCTACATACATTAAACCCTACTTCATACAAGAGGTAAGAGCTAAATTCATAAAAGAAATCCCTCTTAATATGAACAAAGGAAGTAAATAATGTGAAATCTCCATTAATACAATGAAAAGGAAAAGTAAAAACACCTAGTGAACACATCTAAAGCAAGAAGACTTACTAGAACGTTATGCCTCTAGAAAGTTCTTTCTCTATAATATTCTCTAGAAGATAGAAATAGTATAAATAGTGGTAAAAGGAAATGGAAAATGTTACCTTCTGAATCATGTGTACTTGAGCCCTACTCTATTAGAGGTTTCCCCCTCGAAGAGGCAAGTGAACTTTGCTCTCAAGATAATAAAGGTATCATCTTTTGGATCAATTGTGTCATTGTGCTTATTGTTTCTTTCTTTCTCCTATCAATTGTGATAAAAATTGTATTTATACTCTGCATATTTTCTCTCAGTACCTTACAATTGGTATCAAAGTAGTTTCCTTAGCATATTTTTAGCAAAAAAACAATCTAAGCTATAGACGTGTGTTGACGTCTTTAAATCATAGTGATATGTCGTTTGATAAGTAAAACTACAGTTGGGGAAGAATACACGTAGGAAATACACCTAGTTTCACGTGGTTACTCGAAACACATTATTTCACTTGGTTGGAATTATGTGCAACCTTGTTGGTACCCCTTCGAGTATTATTGCATTAGACAGCACCTGTACATGACCATTCACTCCCACGTACCCTTGGGTATATAGGGAGTCCCACGAGTCTCTTGAAACCAGTTGTAGATCAACCAATCAACTACCTGAATGCTATAGTGGCACCAAGAACATCACTCGGGAATATTACTCTCATGTACTTGGGTAATTTCATAGTACAACTAAGGGTACGGTTGAGCCTCCTTAATTAGAGCCATGAGATATTGGGTCGAGTACTACTGTTGGACCCCACTGGTATATCAAAGATCTATAGCATAGGGAAATATCTTGTTTGTAGGAACCCTAAAAACCATAACCCTTACTGCCAGAACATAACAAAAACATAGTGGAAATTTTTCACATCAAGTGTACGCAACCCTGCTTCGTGCATCCCGATTGTGAAATTCCTACACAATTTTAACTATTAACAATTTGGGAATTCTGACATTGCAGTATTATTCAAATGGGATTATAACTCCATAGGAGTTAAAAAAAGGAGTATAGTGGTCCCACTGGCACCCTTGGGACCTATCCCACTGGATTCCTCTCTTTGCACTGATGGCAGTGGTACCCCTCTCTCACAAAAAAAAAATTGGTGGACCCACCCACCCTCTCTAACATCCTTATTGGGGACCTAGCCCACTAGATTCCTCTCTTCGCACTAATCACAATGATACCACTTTCTCGTAATCCATTTTGTATGGACCCACTAGATTTTTTCTTACTTGCTTCTCTCCCATATGGCCCACACTTGCAACCAATACCTTGACAACTGCCTCCATGCCTTAGACAAATCTCATGAACAAACCAAAAAATATATCTCTGACATTACTTCAAGTATTGCTACCCTAAATTCCCAGCTCACCCAACTAGACACCCTCTCTGGAACTATCGACAGATTGACAGTAGTGATTACTAAATCCCACAATCCCATCTCCTATAAACAACCTTCACACCAAGAGGGTGTTGACTCCTCCCATTCCATGGCCTTTCATTCTAACCCCCTTACGCATGAGGTGTGTCTTCCCAAAGTTGAGGTGAATCTATCTGATGGCTCGGACCCCATAGGCTAGGTCACTCAAATAGAACATTATTTCTCCTTGCATGGCATCATTGATGACTTGATCAAACTTCACATTGGTGTCCTTTACTTGGATCTCGAATGATGCTAATGGTGGAAATAGCATAAAAATTCACACCGAGGCTATAATGCTTGGACCCAATTTGTTACAAGAATTTATGAAAACATTAATACAAACACACATCATTTGGGTCATTTGACTAATCTTAAATAGTCAGGTATAGTGGAAGAATACATCGCTACTCACCAATCCAAGGAACCACAACAAATAGTCTCTTCTCAAATCAAAAAGATATCCTTTATTCCCCATTCCCAACACACCAATATAACCCCTCCTTCTCCTCCTTTTAAGATCCAGAAATTAACCCAAGTAAAAATGGCTAAACACCAACTTAACAGTCTTTGCTACAACTGTGATGAAAAATATTTGCGGGGGCACAAATGTAACTAGCAAAAGATTTTCCTGGCCATTTCTGAGGACATTTCTGAAGAGGATGGTGATGTTTCCCATTCTGAAGCGTTGCCTCAGGCCGATGATCATATCCCTCCCTCTGACCCACAAGAATTTGAGCCACTTATCTCTCTGAATGCTCTCACGAGTATCTTTTCTCCCCAAACCCTTAAGTTAATTGGCTATATCAAGAATAAGAAAGTCATTATACTCATCAATAGTGGTAGCACCCATAAGTTTATTCATTGTCGAATTGCTCAAGAGACCCTATGTTATATACGTGCAACTAATAACTTCCAAATCATGATTGCTAATGGTGGTTCCAAGAAATGTGGGGGTTGTTGTGAAAATATGCGCCTACAAATCGGTCATTATAACCTCAAAACCCACATGTTTGTTATTGACATGGGTGGTTGCAACATTATTCTGGGTGTTGATTGGATATGCACACTTGGGCCCATCACCATGGACTTCAAGGAATTAACCATGAGTTTCCAATAAGATAGACAACAGTACCAATTCCAAGGCATCATGGAAGGTTCCCTAGATATTATCGGCTCACACCGAATGGAGAAACTCCTCAAAAAACTTCATTCTGACATTATTCCCCAGTTCCATGTCATTCAAGTAATTGAGACTCCCTCACCCACTATTCATTCTGACATACATTGTATCCTCTCTAAACATGAATATATTTTTGACAAACCCCAAGGTCTCCCACCTTCCATTTTCCCCCATGATCACTCCATTCCACTTATCTCTAGTAGTGTTCCTCCTAATGTTCGCCCTTATCGTCACCCATTTGCCCAAAAAAATGAAATTGAGAAAAAAATTCAAGAATCGTTAGATGCGGGTTTCATCATCCTAGTACCAGCCCGTATTCTTCTCCCGTCGTCATCATTCTCAAGAAATAAGGTACATGGATGAACTAAGTGGTGCTCAATTCTTTACCAAACTTGATCTGTGTTTAGGATACCACTAGATACTTATGAAGCAAATCAATATCCCTGGAACTGTCTTCCGTACTCATGAAGGCCATTATGAGTTCTTTTCCATGCCCTTTGGCTTATGTAATGCACCCTCCACTTTCAAAAGCCTCATGAATCATGTCTTCCACCCTTTCCTCTATCAATTTGTCCTAGTCTTGTTCAATGATATCCTCATTTATAGTAAAACTTAGCAAGCACATCTTGCCCATGTGGATCGAGTTTTACATTTACTGTATCAACTCCAACTCTTTCTCAAACAGTCTAAATGTGCCTTTGGAGCTTCTGAAGTAGAGTACCTAGGCCATATTGTCGGTAAGGATGGTGTCCATGTGGATCTTAAGAATATAGAATCTATGAAGTACTGGCCCTGTCCTAAAACTCTTAATCTTTTGAGAGGTTTCCTTGGTTTAACTAGATATTATCACAAGTTTGTTTAGAATTATGGAAAAATTGCAACCCCACTCACTACTCTCCTTAAAATGAATGCTTTCAATTGGAATCCAGTCATTGATCAATCCTTCCAAGCTTTGAAAGAGGCTATGTGTGTGACTCTCGTTCTAGCACTACCCAACTTCACAAAGATTTTTGTTTTGGAATGTGACACTTCTGGGAACAGAATTGGGGTCATCCTAATGCAAGATGGCAGACCTTTGGCCTTCACTAGAAAATAAATTTCTAAGAGACGCTTTGGAAAATCCACCTATGAAAAGGAAATGTTGGTTATTCTACATGTAGTGGATCTTTGGCGTCTTGCTTGCTTGGGAAATGCTTCCAAATTAAAATCAATCATTGTAGCCTCAAATATTTTTTGGAACAAATAATTTCATCCTGTGAGCAACAAAAGTGGTTGACCAAAATGTCTGGCTATGATTATGAGATCATTTACAAGAAGGGGAAATAAAATGTGGTTGCTAATTCTCTTTCCATGAAATATTAAGAAGAAGGGTCCCTCTTTTCACTCTCCTTCATTGTAACTAATTGCTTAAAGGTCATTCACCAGGAATGGTTCCAATATACCAAAATCTCTAGTTTGATCCAACAATTTCAACAAGACCCTCATGCATCTTCGAGATACTCTTGGAACAACGTGGATCTTTGCTATAAAGGTCACCTATATTTGAGAAAACAGTGCCACTTTAAATCCACTTTTCCCTCTGAACTCCATGCTTCACCACAAGTAGGGAATTCTCACTTTCACAAAACATATGAAAGGATCAAATGTTCATTTTTTTAGGAAGGAATGAAGAAGGACACTCACACTTGTGTGGCCGAATGCAACACTTTCCAACACAACAAGGGATAAACAATCAAAACCCTAGGCACACCACAACCTCTCCCTATTCCTCGGACTTCATTGTCGGATTACCCAAATCTGGCAGTGAATCAATCATCATGGTTGTGGTTGATTTCCTTTCCAAATATGCTCATTTTTATGCCCTCCAACACCCATTGAAAGCCTCCATGGTGGCTCAAGTTTTTATGAACAATATGTTCAAACTCCATGGAATTCCCCACCATATCATCTCCAACTATGATCCAACTTTCACAAGCAACTTCTAGCAAGAATGTTTTGGGATCTAGGGCACCCAATTGCATCTCAGCACTGCCTAGCATCCCAAAACTGGTGGTCAAACCAAAGTTGTCAACAAGTGCTTGGAAGAATATTTGAGGCATTTAACGTCCAAATGAAAATATCAATGGGATCAATGGTTACGAATAGTTGAATGGTGGTACAATACATCTTACCATGGTGTGACTCTCATGACTCCATTTGAGGTGATATATGGCCAAAATCCCCCCTCTGTCTTATTTTATCTACCTGGTGTCTTGAAGGTTCAAGAGGTTGACGGGACCATTACAATCTGAGCTGACATTCTACGTACCCTCAAAAATAATTTGATCCTAGCTCAGAATCGCATGAAGCAACAAGTTGATCAATGTTGTTTCGAACACCATTTTTTTAAGGAGATCATGTCTTTCTTCATCTACAACCTTATAAGCAAAATTCCAAAGAAGATCACTGCCAGAAACTTTCTCCAAAGTTTTATGGCCCTTATGAAATCCTCAAGTGAGTTGGGCCTATGGCTTACAATATAGCTCTTCCCAGTCACTCTAAGCTCCATCTAGTTTTTCATATATCTTGCTTAAAGAAAGTGATTGGAACCAAGTGTCGAATTCAAATTAGTCTTCTAGAATTGGATGAAGAAGGATCCATTTTCTTACAGCCACAAACATTCTTGGCCACACATAAGCATCGTCTTTGTTAGCACACAATTCAGGTAGTTTTAGTCGAGTGGAAGGATACACAACCCGAGGATGTCACATGGGAATTGATCGTCATTCGCCAAAAATTCCCACATCTCAAGCCTTGAGGACAAAGATGTTCTTTAAGGGGGAGGGAATGTTAGGGTCCTAACCTCCCTAACCCCTCAAGTAGATAGAATAATGTGTTTTTCTATTTAATAATTTGAATAACCTCTATGAATATTTTTTGTAGTTGTTACTAAATAAGGCCTATGTAATAATGTGAACATGTCTAACGTAAGAAGAATTGCTAGAAGGTTATGCCTATAGAATATTCTCTAGAAGATAGAAATAGTATAAATAGGGGTAGAAAATAGTGGAAAAGGTTGTCTTATGAATCATTTGCACTTGAGCTATGTTGCATTATAGGTTTCCCCCTTGAAGAGGAAAGTGAACTCTGCTCTCAAGATAATAAAGGTGTCATCTTTGGGATCAATTGTGTCATTGTGCTTATTGTTTCTTTCTTTCTAGTAACAATTGTGATAAAAATTGTATTTCTTATCTACATATTTCCTCCCGGTACCTTACAAGATCACTAGAAGGGAAGAAGATCCCCGAGAGAATATTGAGCATAGAAACGGAATATATTCCCTATGTTGTGTAGGTTAGTGGGAGAGAGTGCCATAGTTGATTGGTGGTTGGAAAAGGGCCTAGAGTACTTAGTAGTGAGAAAATTGGCCATGTCACGTGAGTAATGGGTTGCATTGGTTGAGATTAGAGCCCCATACGAGCCTCCCTCTCCCTTGTGGTATCATGGTCTTTCTTGGGGGTGGAATCCTTAAGTTGATTCATGTGGTTTAGCAGTGAATCACTCCTCACAACTGGTTTGGTGGATTTCATTCATGTACAAATAAGTGTTCTTGATTACCTCTTTATATAATGTTGTGTAAAATGATTTATATGTGTAGTTTCTTGCATGATTCAATGTGGAGACAACAAATTCGAAATATGCATGGTTATTTCCACAGATGTTTTACATTTGCATATGAATTATGTGTTATATTGTTGCAAGAGGTCAAATTCAACCTAACAGTTAGTTATTGGAGGAAGAAATTTTATAATGAGTGTCCCAATGACCAAGGGAGGCATTTGGGTATGTCATAGTTCGATACTATTTTATTTATGTCAATCTTTGGATCCTACAATATTCCTTGAAAACCTCAAAGAAAATTATTATGATACCAATATGATGTGTAAATTGTCATGGATATTTGTTGTGGCCTTAAGCAAGGTATATATGGGGTTAAATGTAAATGTAATAGGGTTAAGTGTATATGTAATAGGGTTAAACCTAATAGGTGGCCACATGTGCAATGGATTAGAATGTATATAGAGAGATCAATATGGTCCTCACAATGGACATAAACTTATGGTTTGGTTGTATTGATGTACTTCATTTATTTGGAGGAGGTTCTCTTAATGATTGGTGTACCTTGCATGTATTTTAGTTTTGTTGGCTCTTTACACTCTCTCGTTGGGGGG
>SNQJ01S0160961.1:21660-36542 GCA_010110895.2 Picea sitchensis | reverse complement strand
GAACGGTTTTACTCCGAATTTTAACATGATTGTGTTGGATAATGCGAGTGTCATAAGTTTTGAGATCTCGGTAGGACCATGAAAAAACATCTTGATATTCTCTAAAAAGTTTGAGATAGGCTTTCCTTTCTTCTTTAGACACTTTCTTGCCTAGATTTATATTCTTAGGGTTTTTCAGGGTTCCTAGATTTATAGTCTTGTACATGGGACACGAGCTCCATGTCTTTGTGTTTGTTGACCCTTTAAATATTTCACTTAAGTTGAAGAGGCTCTCCAAATTGGATACCCCTTTCGGTATCGTGTGAAACTTTGGCTTGTTACTAGAGTTATCTGTTTCACCTCTTTGCTCATGGGAATCAATTTCTACTAGTTTCTCTTGGAATACTTCAACATCAATAGCCAGGTCTTTAAAATTTTCCTAATTGGTTAGGAAGTCTATAATTTGTTCATCTCCTTCAAAGGCCTTCCAATTATAAATGTTGTTGGGCACTGATGGTTTTTAGAATAGTTCCACAATGAACCTGGAGGCTTCATAGTCTTCTAAAGGAGATAGCCTCGAGGCAATAGTGGTTAGGGAATCAACAAGAGTATTCTTTGTCCTGAGAATCTCTGTAACATTGAAGGCCTCAAATTATTCTATTAGCTTGTGCACTTCCTATTGATAATTCCTCAGGTAGTGAAAGTGGCAATGTATAGTATTCTTTACTTGCTTGACGATAATTTCAGAGTCCCTAAAAACTTTTAGTTCTTTAACATTTAAATCTATGGCTTTCGTTAGTCCTTGCACTAAAGCTTCATACTCAACAATATTATTAGTGCATTCAAATTCTAGTCTACATGAAAGGAAATTTTGTTTCCCCTTTGGGTCAATGAGGATACATCATGCTCTCGACCCTTCTTGCGATTTAGACCCATCAAAGTACAGGGTCCAAACTTGTGAGTGAAAATCATCATCTTTTACATGCCTACTAACTTCCTCCTCTCCACCTACTTTATCTGTGGTTTCCAACAGAGGTTCTTGACATAAGAAGATTTCTTTCGCCTCTACCAGTAAATTTACTTTAAAAGTCATTTCGAAGTTTTGAGTAAGAAGTACATTAGATGAGAGAGGGGAGACATTTCCAAAAATAGAATCGCAGGAGTAGTTTCCTAGCACAGGGAAATCTGTGGATGAGGGTTCATTGAAGGATTCTAAATCGATGACAATATGTTTGAGATCCTAATCATGTTTGCATGTCCCTTTAATGGAAACCATAGGTGAGCCCAGTCTGTGATAAAGTATCCATTCAAATTCTTGGATCAATATCGACTAAGTAGTAGTCCATAAGCTTATGGTATATCCACTGCAAAGATGTCAATTACTTGAACACATTTCCGGTGTGTATCCATTTTGATCATGACATCCTTGAGTTCCCCAATAACTTTATCCTAAGTCTTGTCCAGTTCTATAAAATGCTTATCACTTTTGAGCGAGACTGCATTTAATTTCTTGCAAATAGACAATGGCATAACATTAGAGGATTCCCCTGATTCAACTAAACAATTATGGAGGCTTTTGTTGAAGACTTTGAACATTAAAAGGAACAATGGGACACAAGGATTTCCTTTTTTATCTACAGAGACAATATTCACATTTGGTTTATTTTTTAGGTCCATGGGTGATCCAGGGGATCAAATTTTGCCAAAAATTCAAAGTTCTCATAATCGCTTCAAATTGAATAGGTGAGTAGGCCTCATTATCATGAACCCAGCATAGCTCAAAGTTTTCAAATGGACATGGGATGAGTGAGATATGCGTTCTATTCAAATTATCCAAGCAGTGAAAAGATTTGTTATTTATGCAGTCCATCTGATTCTTGGCGATGGCGAGGATTACATTACCTCATGTAGCGAGTCTTTGTGAGTTGGTGAACAATTGGTAGTTGGGTCTAATAATCCTTATCTTGACAGTGGCACATTTTGACAAGTGGGAGGAACCACATGGCCCAGTTGTAAGAGTGACACATAGCACCTTATTTGATTAGTTATTTAAAATTATCACGAATGCAATGGATTGAACCACGGACCTCCTTCCAAGGTAGGGCCTTCTTCACGGGCAGGATACCAATAGCCCACATTGGTTCTTAATATTATATATATATGGGTTTAAATATATTTAATTTTAGTAGTGTATATTCAGTAGCGTGGTGTTGGGGCTTAGCCCCAGCACATGGTTGTGTTGTTAATACATATGACCGATGGTTAAAACATTGCGTGGGAGTTTAAAATTTCCAAAGGTTTAATCCACACCTCCACTTGTCATTTATTCATTCGATTTTGGACTTAGCCCTTTTGGCCAATGCGGTATGATCCCACATATTATGTCCAATGCCTTTGCGGAGCTGAGTTCCCTAACGTTCTACAATTAATAGCATGTTAGCAGTTGGCCCTCAGCAGTGCTAGGTTTAAGCATGGAAAAAATGCGCCTTGAGAGGCAGGAGTTGGACAAATAAAAGGTGCAATTTAGAAATCCGGGGAGACAACAAGTTTGAAGAGGAACTTCTGGAAGCCTATCTTCTTCATTTTTTTGGCCAAATCGGGTGCCGAAAAATCTTGGCTAGGGGTTTTTGGATATTCTTGAAGCCATTGGATCCATCTATATTTGGCATTTAGGATTTTAAAGCACATATTTTAGGATTTTGAGCAAATAATATAAAGATCCACTGGAAGCTGGACCAAGATATGTAGCCCGAGAGAGGGGTGAACTCCTTTATCATTTGTTGTGTTATGTGTTTACTATTCCAACGTATTTGTTGGACATTGTTGCATCTTGAATGTGTATTTTTCTCTAAAATTTGTGTTTTCAAATTGATCCCTTTTGCATAAGCACACTTAAATAAAATTTTGCAAATATTTTCAAGAATACAAGCCTATCATTTTCAGATCAAGTTGGTATCAAAGCCGCGAGGTTTTTGAAGGCTTGATTGACTGCAAGTGTTTGTTTTATGATTCTCGAAGGTTGAAACTCACAAGAGGAAGGTCGAATTGTAGAACCAAGTTCTCATCCTTCAAGAAGAAAGGTTATATTATCATCTTAGGCTTCAAGGCATTCTGAGTATGGCTCATGAAGAGTCATGAACATGTTCTTTTAGAAGATGAAGATCTCAAAAAAGGCTTTCATGGAAATGAGGGAAATGATTAAACTCTTGATGGAAAGAATGCAAGGTTTTAAGGTGGAAACCCAACCCTTCAAAGCATAGGGGAGGCAGTGGTGATAAAACTCCAAAAGGGAATGGATAGAATGGTGATACTCCACCTGCATCTTCCTCTTCCTATTACCACTTGAGTTCACAACCTCTTGAATTCTCCAAAGGGACATTGTAAAATTCTTCCACAAATTCCTTTGTTAAATCTTGATATTGAATTTGAATTGCCAATGTACAATGGAGAGGTAAATGTTGAGAAATTAGATGACTGGATTCGTCAGATTGAAGTATATTGTGGGTACAAAAATTCAATGTGATGAAACTAAGATTCAAATTCTTTAAGATTGGATAATAAAGCACTCATTTGGTGAAGACAAGACTCAAGGGACATGAAGAAACATGGTAAGGTACAACCTCTTGGAATGATTTTATTGTTACTCCAATTAAAAGCAATTTTACCCATTGGCATATATGCGAAAAGATACTATGGATTGGAAAAAAATTAGAAAAGATAAAGGGAAAAATGTGCAAAGCTTTACTCAGGAATTTAGGAAGAGATTTGTTTTGGGAGTAGATTTGTATTATCAAGAAACTTTACTCAAATACATTGGAGATTTACATAGTTACTTGGGACATACAATACTCATGTTTAACCCTTCAAAATCTAGATGAAGTTTGATTCAGGCAACTCATTTGGAAGCAGGAGGAAGGAATGAAACTCATAGAGGGTAAGAAGAAGCCTTTTAGTCATGGATACAAAGGAAATAGGAAGTTCAAGGGAAATGGAAAAGAATCACTGGCATTGAAAGGAGAAAAATTTACATGCAAACATTGTTCAAAGGATGGCCATGAGTGAAGACCATTGTTGGAAACTTCATCTGAAAGAAGACCCAAAAAGTTTGGCAACAAAGGGAAGCCAAGACTACTTTACCAATACATACAACATGATTTAGGTTCTGATTGAGGTGATGAAACAAAAATTACAGCCATGGGTTATCAAGGTAAGAGGGTTCTAATGCAAGTACTAGTTCTTCAAGTAACAATGAATCTCAATGAAACTCAACAGAAAAATAAAGAATAAAACTTTTTCACAGGGTTGTTTCAAAGCATGTACCAAGATAAGATACTCTTTTTGATCTTTTGGATCTCAAACGGAAACCTTATATATCACGAGAGACATTTGTCAAGAAATTAAATTTGGAAACTATTCCCACATCTAAACCATACCCTCTAGGTTGGATGTGTGACAATGCTAAATTGCAGGTGAAAATAAGGTGTAGACTTGGTTTACCATCATTGCAAACTTTATAGATGAGTTAGATCTTGATGTTATTCCTTTGGATATCCCCATGTGGTATCGTGTTTGGAAGCCCATGCTTATATGATAGGAGAGCCATTTTTTCATTGTCGTAGAATAAGTATCACTTTTTTTTTAAATGGAGTTGAAATTACATTTATTTGGAGCACATTTCAAAGAGAAGTTGAATTTGTCACTTGTAGATGCGGGACAAATGGAGAGATTAGTCAATTCTAGTAAGAATTTTGTTCTCTCTTAATGATCAAACCTAAAAAAAAAAAAAAAAAAAAAAAATTCCAAGGTTGTGATGCAAAGTTGAAATTTGATCTATATGAGGTTGTTGAAACCAATACGATGAGATGTTTTAGGAACCAAAGGTATTACCTCCAAGAAGGGGTATCAACATGAAATACAATTGCAACAAGATTGTCCTCTTCCAAACATTGGTATGTCTAGGATATGGAGTCATGGAGATTTCTGAAATTAAAAACAAATCCAGAGTTGCTTGACAAAGGGTCATCATGCCAAACACATGCATCATGTGGATCTCCAATTGTGTTAGTGGCAAAGAAGGATGGTACATGGCATATGTGTGTGTTGATTTTAGGGCCTTGAACGAGATTACTGTAAAAAATTGCTATCCTCTTCCTAGGATCGATGATATTTTCGATCAATTGAAAGGATACTAGAATGTTCCACTAAGTTGGATTTGAGAAGTAGATATCATCGGATTAGGATTGTCGAAGGAGACATGGAAGACAACTTTCAAAACAAAGAAAGGTTTGTTTGAGTGGATGTTAATGCCTTTTGGACTGCAATGCTTTTGCTACTTTCATGAGAGTTATATATGATGTCTTAAAAGGCCTTTTCTTGATGATTGTGTTGTGTCTACATGGATGACATTTTGATTTTTAGCAAATCTCGTGAAGAGCATGTTATGCATTAAAACAAGTTTTAGATGTTTTGAGAAAAGAAAAGTTGTTTTTGAAGATGTCCTAATGTGAATTTGGAAAAACTCACTTATCTGGGCATATTGTTGGTGGAGGAGAATTGAAGAGGTGAAGTCCCTCAAGGTCAAAGTCATATTGGTGTTAAGCCAACAATGTAGCCAGTGAAAGTTTTTGGGAGCAACCCAATATTGGAGAAAGTTTGTAGCTAGCGTTTCTTCAATTGCAGCTCCATTACATGCAGTGACAAGCGTCAAACAGAGTTTTTTCAATGAGGAGGCAAGAAACAAAAGGATTTTGATACTTTGAAGGAGTAAATAAGTTCAGCCAGTTCTTGCACTTCTTGAATTTGGAGACAACCTTTTGAAATCCAAGCGTCAAACAATTATGCAATGGGAGCGATCTTGTTACAACATGGTAAGCCATTTTTTCGATACAGAGCTTTTAATGGTGTCATGATTAACTATCCTACTTATGATAAGGAGTTGTATGCATTGGTGCAAAGTGTGAAAAATGGAAACATTATTTTTTGGGAAGATAAACTATTATTCACAGGACCATCAAGCCTTTGCCAATACTTATAATCAGAAACAAAGCTACAACAAGAAAGGCACCTCTCGGATGGATGGTTTTTTCTACAAAAATTCCACTTGGTCATAAGGTATAAGAAGGGCATTTATAACAAAATTTGTTGATATTCTTTCAAGGCCTATTATTAGTGCTTGAGTTATTCTTAATCATAGTCCTACCATGCATGAGAGAGCTATGTGTTGAGCAATATGCTTCAGATGCTGATTTTAAAGTATATACAAGTTTGTGTCATTCTAACCATGTTGAGGAGGTGGATTACCATGTGCATGATAATCTTTTGTATCATCTTGGCAAAATATGTATTCCACGGGGTGAAAGAATCAACATAATAAAGAGAAGCTCATTCTTCTCTTATTCTTTGATCTCACTGGTGTAGGTAAGGCGATGGATAATTTGCAAAGAATGCTTGCTAATGACCTAAAATGAATGAAAGTGTTTCAGGATATGTTAGAGGGTGTTCGTTATGTACTTACAACAAATATAGCAATAATAGAAATTTGGGTTTGTATACTCCACTTTTGTTTCCTTCTCGTCCTTGGGAAAGGTATTTCCATGGACTTTGTAGGAGGATTTCCTATGTCTAGAAAAAAGCATTATTATCTTTATGTTGTGGTTGATAGATTTAGAAAAATGTGTATTTGATGCCTTGTAAGAAGCCGAGGTTATAGTTGAGCAAATGGCACAAATGTTTTTTTTTTGACATGTTATGTGGACACATTTTGGGTTTCCACAGAAATCCATTATATTTGATCGAGATTCTCGATTTATTGGGAGCTTTGGTCGAGTTTATGGGCATCATGGACAAGCTGAAAAAGAGCACAACTTTTCGCCCACAAACCGATGGTCAAATAGAAATTAGATCAATGAAAAATGGTGCATCTTTGCTTCATGGTTATTGCAGCAAACATCCCAAAGTTTAGGATGCTTTAGCATTTACATTACATTCAACATGCTTACAATCAGACTAAGCACTCTTCGAATCAAACATAAGCCTTTTGAAGTATGTTTTGGCTATTTGCCCCAAATCCTTTAGATTTTATCTTTGGAAGGATATTTCTATTGATGGTCAATATGACATTGATAGGGAAGAAAATTTCATTGAACAAATTAGGTCGATACATCAAGTGGTGCAAAAGAAATTGGAAAAGAGTCAGGCAAAGTACAAAACAAGACATAGAAAAACATATGTGATCCACGGTTTCAAGTTGGAGATGAAGTTTGGTTACACTTGATAAGGAGAGGCTTAAAGGAAGGTAAAAAGCTGGGAAACCAATTTGAGATGGTCCTTTCAAGATTCTTGAGAAGATTGGTAGCAATGCCTTGGATTTGGTTTTACCTCTCCTTATATGCAATGTATGCAGTTATTTAATGTTGAGGCTGAAATTGTATGAGCCTCCTTTGATTGATGATCAAAGGAGAACATGTTGGAGTCCCTTCTATAGATGATTTCTCTGAATATCTTACGGAATTGCATGAAGACATAATCCTTGATTGGGAGAATGAGAACTTCAAAATGGAGAAATGTGGAATATCTTCGAATTATTCTTAAAGGCACAAATCCAAGAAAGACAAGTGGATTGAGTTTGGGAAGGTGAAACTATACCTCATCTTCTTATGGAAGCTGAAAGATTAGTCTTTTGGAGGTCCAAAGCTTTCCAATGGGAGGTGTGATCCAAGGAGATCAAATTTTGCTCAAAATTCAATGCTCCAAAATTGCTTCAAATCGAACATGTGCATAGGCCTCATGTCGTCCTAAAGCCAATTCCAACTCAAAGCGAGCTCAAATGGACATGAATGAGTGAGATATCACGATACTGTTCAAATTGTCAAACATGCAAAAATTTGCTAATGCAGTCTGGCCTGTCACAATGCACCGGTCACCAATGCAGTCATGCAGGAGTTGTTGGCCCGTATTTGTGGCTATACCTTGTGATGGTAGGTGATGAGTTGGAAGATAGTTGGCATTTGTGAATTCGAATAATATCTTGACACGTGGAACAATTTTATGGGGAGGTAAGGAAGGTCTGCATTAACAGGCTGAGACATGGGCCTGCGTGGCATCGTATTTGATTGGTTGTTTAAAATTGTCCATGGGGATCGAACCCCAGAACTCCCACCAAGGTGGAGCACCTTCACATGGCGTGGGCTACCAATATCCCACACATTATTTCTTATTATATATATGGGTTTAAAAGTATGTGAAAGTTTGAGCTGGTGTATATTAAGTTGTGTTTGGTGGGGCTTAGCCCATCTCCACCGCGGTTGTGCTGTGAATACATATGACTGACGGTTAAAACATTGCGTGGGAGTTTAAAATTGCCAATGGTTTAATCCACACGCAGACACTTGTCATTTGTTCATTCAATTTTGGACTTAGAACTTTTGTGTGAGAGTGGTCACACTTATTATATATGTCCAATGCCTTTGTGGATTTGAGGAGCTGAACTTTCTAATCATTCAGTTTCGCGTGTGTTGCGGTTATGTGCCTGGTTGTAGGTTTAAGCATGGAAAAAACGTCTTGCAGAGGCTGGGTTGGACACACAAAGGTGCAATTTGGCGATGAGAACAACAAGTTTGAAGGGAACTTCCGGAAGCCTATCTTCTTCATATTTTTTGGATATTAAAACCGACTGGAGCCATCCTATTTGGCATTGAGCATTGTAAGAGGTATATTTTGCTTTGAGTAAATAATATAAAGATCCATTGGAATACGGACGGAGATGTAGCCCAAAGAGAGGTGAACTCCTTTATCAAATTTCTTGTGTTATGTGTTTACTGTTCCTTTGTATTTGTTGAATATTATTTGCATCTTGAATGTGTATTTTCTAAAATTTTGTGTTTGCAAAATTGATCCTTTTTCATAACACATAAGCAAAATTTGCAAAATATTTGCAAGAATAGAAGCCTTTATCATTTTAGATCAATGGGAGAGGAACCTCCCATGATTCAGTGCTTGTTATAGAGGATTCTACTGACTTTAACTCTTGTAACATAAAGTATTTTTTTTTGTTGAGATTACATGTCCATGATTGACACATTAACCTTCAATCTTTTAGAATTATTCTACTACTATATTGTAGTCTAGCTTAGGTGACTCATGTGTATGGATATTTATCATTATGTGTTTTTTGGAGGCCAAAGTTGCTTTGGTTGATGGAGTTTTTTGTTTTTTTCCTTTTCCAGGGTTTGGACAACGGTAAGGTCATTTGATGCCAACTGACCCTTAATTCATGCTTTCACAACCAAAACCCTCATTGGATGGTTCTTGAACCTCAAATATATCATCGGTGGCAAGTCAGGATCCCACATCAACAAGGTTGTTTAAATGCAGAGGTCAAAATTCATCTTGATCATGTCGAGAAAGCTACCACTAGAGCAAGCGATTGTTTTGGTAGGGAAACTTCATCTAGGAGCGATTATGGTAAGGGAAACTTCATCTAGGAACTGATTGGCCATCAAATTCATGGCATGCACCCATTTTGGACAGTCTCTTTCAGAATTTTTCTCTTGATGATAAGTACAAAAAGATTTAGATGCTACATTACCCAGGTCGATGTTTAAGTTAGTTGTGGGAGGTTCAATTGATTTGAAAGGTGGGTTTCTCTTAAAAAGGGTTTATAAGGCCTCTTTCCTTGGTTTCCTCCCACTACAATTATTTTCATGTCTATGATTTCATTTGACAATTTATTTGTCATCCATTGTAGGTCTTATATGTCTCCACTTCCCTTTTTGAGACCTTGTTTTTTTTTTTTTTCTTGGGGGTATGGTCAACAAGAGTCCTCTCCTAGGTGGAGGCTGAGCTTCCTTATTCACTAGTGAGACTTGACCTTGTTTACATCCCTTCATTTGAAATTCAATTGTTTTGGATTCCTCAAAATTTTCAGCTAGGGTATGCTTGACAACCCTTTTTATAAACACAGAAATAGAAGAAGGGAGATCATTAGCATATACCTCAATTTGCAACTCATGAGTGGGTTTAGCTTCGGGTTGAAATTTTTTCAGGATAGTGGTAAATCGTTGATTGAAGTCTTTAACCTTTTCTTTTGAACACATGGTGGTGATGAACAATTCAACCATTAAAACTCCTATAGTGGTTTCTTCTGCAAATTTGTCTAAAAAATATTTTTGAAACTTCGTCCAACTAGTTATGGACCCTATAGGAAAGTTAAAATACCACGTGGAGGATGAATTCTCAAAGGTATAGGGAAAAAGTCTGCAAACTACGTCCTCATGTTCGGAATTAATCAGTCTAATAGCTAGTATGAAATTTTTAATATGGTCTTCAAGAAATCTAGAGGTTTCAGGGTCAAAATTGGGATGTAAATTTTATGGATGTCGAGGGAGGTTCTGTACCCATCCGGGGATTATCAGAGAATCTCTGGCCAACCAAGGTTGATTATTTTGAGGTGGGTTTCCCCTTTCTTCATTATGATCATTTTTATCCTCCATGTCGTCTAAATCCAAAGATGAGCTATCCGAGTTAAAACCTTCCTTGTCAGATTCAAAATCATCAGGCTCAAAGTAGTTACCAACTGGTGTTTCAAGGATCAGATTAAGGGGATGTTTGATCTCAATGAGGGAAAAATCTATCAGATATTCTACTATGTGAACAAAAACTTGGTCAGGGGTGTCAACCATTGGTTTTCTTACTTTTTTTATACGAGGAAGTAATGGAGCTAAAGGTAATGATCCAATTTGTCAGGCATAAGATCTTGTGATTCTTCTGAACTGGTTCAACTCCTCGTGAGGAAGAGCATAAGGTATTTCAGGGAATATATGTTCTTCCTCTTGCTGGGGTGAGTTAGTCATTTTAGGAGTACTCAGTGCATGTGGGTTGTCTTGAGAATGACTAGCCATGCATGTGGGATGTTTTGAATCTATATGCTATGCAGAATATTATATCAAAAATATTGTTAGCCATTCATTCATAGGCCCTCCTTCTAACACCAATTCTACTGAGGGGTCCTATATCCCTTTAACTCAACAACATGAATCAAACCCGCCACCAAGGATGAATTATATTCAGCGATGTTTGATGGTGGAATGGTTCTCCAGATATTTTTATCTAGCCAATTTATCGATGGGCTTTACGTGGTGATTTCCAGGATACTTTCTTATGAAAGTTCCTTCTTCAGTTTAAACGTTCTCTTTTTTTCTTTTCTTTTATAAGATGAGTGTGATAAAATGATTTTCACTGGTATAAACCAACTGGTGGAAGGGATTCTTAACTACTGAACAAGACCAATATTAGGAGAACCCTCGTGCTCAAGAATGTAGACAAAGATATTCACACATGTTACAATCCTAGTACTAATAAATTAACTTGATGGTATTTCAATTATTGACTTAGATACAACTATCATGAAGAAAATATACATGTAATAAGATGATGGAAATAAAATTAGTTCCCTTATCTCTAATCATTAATCACACATTAACACAACAATTTTCTTTCCATCATTAAGAACAAGAACTACAAAAAATTGAGACAAATAACTTATCAATAGATTCAACAAAAATCTTACTCGTTACAGCATAAATTACTGAAATAAAGTTGGAAGTAGTTAGTCCTCAATCCAATCATACACCACTTTTGATGAAAAAAAAATATTTTGTCACCGGTCCTAGACATGAATTCTCAATTAAGGTAGTTCAGAAATAGTTCTTTACAATTCCAAAAATCAGGGTGATTCCAAAACCATCGACCTTTGCTAAAAGGTCAATCCTGTTATTTATAATGAATCATTAACTAAAAATAGGTATTACAAGTGTAAGTTAAGTAAAACAAAATATCATTACGTGGCACTTTAATCTCTTTGTTCTTTGAGAGTCATCAAATGGTTTTACTAAATTGGACGACTCTTCTCGTATTTTGACCATTTGACGAAGAGTTCCTCACATGTGTTGGCATACAGGAACCTGTATTGGTCCATCGAAGCTGAAATAATTTCTTTCACTTCTACTGCTTGTTCTCTATACTTGATTATTTTAATACTCAATCGCTGCAGCACTACTGTAGTAATAAAATTAAAAATTACTAGATTGGGAGGAAAATAAGAGAAATCAAGCATATATCACTTGACTTGGACATGGTGGCAAGATCTCGTCTTTTCTTGCTTCTTTGCTCCTCCTCTTTATTTTCTCGATGAAGGGAAAAATGTGAGGTGCGATCTGTGCAAATGGGCACAGATCATTCTTGTAGTCCCTTAACAAAGGGCACAATAGAGGAATGTGCATGTGTTCTTAGAAACATGAAACATTCTTAAGAACTCCCACATGTTCCTACCAACGTTCTTATGTGGCACATTGAGTGGAGGTTCAAGCTTTATTAAATCTATAGAATTAGGAATGTGTGTGCATTCCTAGCAAAGCGCACATTCCTACTGACCCCTTACCACTTTTTTTTCAACCAACTTTGTGCACTCACCCTTACTTTTCCATGAGCTTATTTGAAAATAAATAAACATGTTAATGTAAAACTTCAAAATCAAAATAAATTGGAAGGACATGTATGTTAATTAATTATGTTTTAAAAAATAATGCTTTGAGAGTTTAAAAAAATTGAATAAAAAAGTAGAAATATGTTTACACATAAAAATAACATCTTTAAATAAGTAATATAAAACTGAATCCAAAAAAAACTTTGAAAAGAGTAAGATACCATAAACATCTTTTAATGCCAATTACATAATAATGTAAACATTTTTGGTATGATTTGATGCCAATGGAAAAGTTGCAAGCTAAACATTTTTGATATGATTTGATGCCAATGGCAAAGTTGCAAGCTAAGGCATCAACAATGTTGGTGGTGAGCTACTACAAGAACTCCATTGTAGAGTATTTCAAATGTGTTTTATTAATGAACATCTCTTTTTAGTTGGGAAACTAGTACTTTATAACCCTTAGTTCACTTTATAATGTAAATGTAGAGGTATTTCAACTCATGTCTATAGGAGTGCATGGAAATGCAATGGTATTTCAACCTTCAGATCTATAGAAGGAGTGCATAACGAGCCAAGAACTTTTAAATATATAAAAATAGGTTTTGTGAAAACTAAATTTTACTTGATGAAAAAAGCTTTTTGATTAAAATATTTTTTTTTATTTGATAATTTTAAATTATTATATATTAATTAAATATAATTATTATTAAAACTTTTTATGATATTTTTTTTGAATTCCAAATATTATTAATTAAATTTTTGGTAAAAGTTAGAAGTGAAATAATTAATAAAATACTTTATAATGTTTAATAATTCAATGACATGATAAATCTTAATTCCATGTGAATTAGTATTAAGTTAGATATATGTGAGGAAATGTAATCTCCTTTTTCATTTTTAAGATGGTACTCAAGATCATCTTTAGAAATTTATATATGTTTTTCTTTCACATATTAATATATAATATGAGATATAAAATTTGATGATAATAAAGTAGATTTTTGATGAAAACGTTATGATAAAATTTAATTTTGTTTTAAAAAATATTTTATTTTAAACTTTTGATACAATAATTTTATAAATTCATAATACTTTTGTTCAATATAATTTAAGAATTTTATAAATACATTTAATACAATTACAATAATGTATATATTATTTTTAATTTTATAAATAATGTATTTAATATAAAAATATATATACTTTAATAATGTGTTTATTATAATTGTTTTAAAATCAAACATAATTTTTTATATAAATATTTTCAAACAACTTTATAAAATAAAATGAAAAAAAAAAGTGTATATAAAATATTTTCACAGACAACTTTGAAAAAAAATAAAAAATCTTCCATTTCACACTAACTATTTTGACATCTTTTTGACATCTTTTGAATGCAATTACATCTCTTCGGTGAAATATAATGTTCTTATATTTTACAATAAATATTCCCAATCTTATAACTTTATCCTATGCATAATATGCAACATTATGGCATTATGTATTGGAACAAAAATATTTTATAACACTAAAACATATTTTAAAGTAATGAAATATTAATCATATTTTAAAGTGATGATAATATTGATAGGCAATGATATTATTGAACAATGGAAGGAAACATAATGTAAAGTAATGATAATATTAATCATATTTTAAAGTGATGATAATATTGATAGGTAATGATATTGTTGAACAATGGAAGGGAACAATCTCCGAGGTGTAGGATAGTCGGTGACAAAGTGTGCTATTAAGCTACTCCATGTTGTTAAAGTCACCGGTTCAAAACTTACGGGGACAAAAAATCCAACCATGTTAAGGGTTGGTGTGGCTCAGGCCAGGTGCGATCCCCAGGTGATTTTGACGGCTTAGATACCCCTAAGTAGCGGTTTCTCAAGCCACAGGTTAATCCCATAGCCACCAGATTCGGACAAATTAACAAACAAAAAAACAAAACAATGGAAGGGAACAAAATATTTAATTATTAATTTTTTATATTATAAAATAAATATTTTTTATGAGTCCTTAAAACTCGATAAGATCAATACGTACAAAACCCTAATTAAAAGGAAAAAAAGGTACTATATCAATAAAATGAAATAACATCTTTCATAACTATCTAAGCTAGATCCTAAGAAGTTCTGGAGCCAAATTCTAAGTGACAATACTAAAGAAAATAATATGATTCCCTTAAGGGACTGGAATTCCTACCTTAAATTTATTTACGAGTTCCCTAATTCCATGGACACCATTCCTATTGTCCCTACATGAGATGAAATTTTTTCTTTAGATGACATAGAGTTCGAGGTTAAGCGGCTTGCAAATGGGAAATATAAGGACATTAAAGTCTACCAAGCTGAAATTTTTGAAATCGGTGGGCCTATCCTTATCCCTCACATACACAAGATCTTTAATTTAG
>SNQJ01S0160961.1:0-21650 GCA_010110895.2 Picea sitchensis | reverse complement strand
CCATGGACCTAAAAAATAAACCAAATGTGAATATTGTCTCTGTAGATAAAAAAGGAAATCCTTGTGTCCCATTGTTCCTTTTAATGTTCAAAGTCTTCAACAAAAGCCTCCATAATTGTTTAGTTGAATCAGGGGAATCCTCTAATGTTATGCCATTGTCTATTTGCAAGAAATTAAATGCAGTCTCGCTCAAAAGTGATAAGCATTTTATAGAACTGGACAAGACTTAGGATAAAGTTATTGGGGAACTCAAGGATGTCATGATCAAAATGGATACACACCGGAAATGTGTTCAAGTAATTGACATCTTTGCAGTGGATATACCATAAGCTTATGGACTACTACTTAGTCGATATTGATCCAAGAATTTGAATGGATACTTTATCACAGACTGGGCTCACCTATGGTTTCCATTAAAGGGACATGCAAACATGATTAGGATCTCAAACATATTGTCATCGATTTAGAATCCTTCAATGAACCCTCATCCACAGATTTCCCTGTGCTAGGAAACTACTCCTGCGATTCTATTTTTGGAAATGTCTCCCCTCTCTCATCTAATGTACTTCTTACTCAAAACTTTGAAATGACTTTTAAAGTAAATTTACTGGTAGAGGCGAAAGAAATCTTCTTATGTCAAGAACCTCTGTTGGAAACCACAGATAAAGTAGGTGGAGAGGAGGAAGTTAGTAGGCATGTAAAAGATGATTATTTTCACTCACAAGTTTGGACCCTGTACTTTGATGGGTCTAAATCGCAAGAAGGGTCGAGAGCATGATGTATCCTCATTGACCCAAAGGAGAAACAAAATTTCCTTTCATGTAGACTAGAATTTGAATGCACTAATAATATTGTTGAGTATGAAGCTTTAGTGCAAGGACTAACGAAAGCCATAGATTTAAATGTTAAAGAACTAAAATTTTTTAGGGACTCTGAAATTATCGTCAAGCAAGTAAAGAATACTATACATTGCAACTTTCACTACCTGAGGAATTATCAATAGGAAGTGCACAAGCTAATAGAATAATTTGAGGCCTTCAATGTTACAGAGATTCTCAAGACAAAGAATACTCTTGTTGATTCCCTAACCACTATTGCCTCGAGGTTATCCCCTTTAGAAGACTATGAAGCCTCCAGGTTCATTGTGGAACTATTCTAAAAACCATCAGTTCCCAACAACATTTATAATTGGAAGGCCTTTGAAGGAGATGAACAAATTATAGACTTCCTAACCAATTAGGAAAATTTTAAAGACCTGGCTATTGATGATGAAGTATTCCAAGAGAAACTAGTAGAAATTGATTCCCATGAGCAAAGAGGTGAAACAGATCACTCTAGTAACAAGCCAAAGTTTCACACGATACCAAAAGGGGTATCCGATTTGGAGAGCCTCTTCAACTTAAGTGAAATATTTAAAGGGTCAACAAACACAAAGACATGGAGCTCGTGTCCCATGTACAAGACTATAAATCTAGGAACCCTGAAAAACCCTAAGAATATAAATCTAGGCAAGACAGTGTCTAAAGAAGAAAGGAAAGCCTATCTCAAACTTTTTAGAGAATATCAAGATGTTTTTTCATGGTCCTACCGAGATCTCAAAACTTATGACACTCGCATTATCCAACACAATCATGTTAAAATTCGGAGTAAAACCGTTCCAATAGAAGCTCCATAAGTACCACCCATCTCAGGAACCCCTCATGTATAAAGAGTTAAAGAGATTACTAGATGCTAAAATTATCTTTCAGGTTAGACACTCTTCCTGGGTAGAAAATTTGGTTCCTGTCACGAAAAAGTTTGAGGAAATCCGCTTGTGTGTGGATTTCAAAAACCTCAACAGAGCATCAGAAAAGGATAACTACCCAGTCCCACCATTGGAACAACTCTTGCAGACCGTGTCTAGTTCTGAAATTTCTCCCTTTTAGATGATTTTTCGGGTTACAACCAGGTTCTAGTTTTAGAGGAAGACCGATTGAAAACTACCTTCCAAACCAAGTGGGGAACCTTTTCTTATAAATGCATTCCCTTTGGGTTAATTAATACAAGGGAAACCTTCCAGAGGGCCATGGATGTATCTTTTCTGGGATTGATCAATAAGTGTGTAGTCATCTATTTGGAGAATGTGATTGTGTATTCAAAGAATAGAGAAGATCACATCCAACATCTAACCTAGATTTTTGAAAGGTGTAGAAAATATGGTATATCTTTAAACCCTAAGAAAACTATCTTTGGTGTTGAGGAAGGGAAATTACTAGGTCATATTATATCTCAAAAAGGAATTCACGTAGACCCAGAATGAATTAAGGAAATAACTCATCTTCCCTTACCCCACTACAGAAATGTTATGCAATCCTTATTTAGGAAAATCAATTTTGTGAGGAAGTTCACCCTCGATTTCAATGAAACTATCAAACCCTTACTATAATGGTTTGCAAGGATTTATATTTTAAGTGGGATGATGAGAGAAAAAATGCTTTTAACAATATCAAGATTGCAATATGTCAAGCTCTGATGTTGCGAAGTCCCAACTTTAGCAAACATTTGTTTCTCTATACTTTTGCCTCCGGCCAATATTTAGTTGTAGTATTGACTCAGAAGGATGATGACAAAAATGAGGCACTGATATCATTTATGAGCACTAATATCCAAGGGGCCAAACTGAATTACCCTGTTATAGACAGATAGGCTTATGTGATGTACAAAGCAGTAAAACATTTCAGGTCTTACATCCTAAAAATCACACCAAATTCATTTTTCCTCATCCCACAGTCTGATCCCTATTCACTCAAAAAGAGATGGGGGAAAGAAGAGGAAATTGGATGGCAGTTGTCCAAATTTTTTATCTAGATATAAAACCTGCCAAAATGGTAAAGGGATAGGGATTGTGTAAAGTGGTCGTTGAAGCCCAAGACCAAGTAAATGAAGACTCTAGGTGGGAGAATGAATTGGAGTTATGGTGTAGTGAATCTTTATATGTTCCCCCAGGGCAGGAGTCTTGGTATGTAAAACTAATTTATCTCTTTCATAATGGGACTTTCCCAGAAAAACAAAACCCTAAGGAAAGGAGAGCTCTCAATCTGAAATCAACACAATATCGCCTCATAAATTCGATACTTTTTCGTGTAAATTA
The DNA here is from genome assembly GCA_010110895.2 of Picea sitchensis. Taxonomy (NCBI): domain Eukaryota; kingdom Viridiplantae; phylum Streptophyta; class Pinopsida; order Pinales; family Pinaceae; genus Picea; species Picea sitchensis. The sequence continues at coordinate 18,520 of SNQJ01S0160961.1, read as the reverse complement.
TGATGGGGTAATTTTTAAATGTATCGAACATGAATATGCAAGCAAGGTGATGAAGGAGCTCCATGATGGTCGTTCAGGTGCACACTTTGTAGGGAATACCACCTCTTACAATATATTAAGAGTAGATTGTTACTCGCCTACTCTATTTAGAGATGCTCAGACAGATGCTGTAAAACTTGTCAAATAAGCATAGGGAGGGAAAAGAGAGCAATTGTCCCACTCCAACCAGTGGCCATATCCGAAACATTCGATCAATGGGGGTTAGATGTCCTAGGGAATATTACCTCGAGTTCTTCAAAACAACATAGATACATACTGACTGCTATGGAATATTTTATGAAATGGGCAGAGGCCATCCCTCTGACTCACATGAATGAAAGGTGTCAATCCAATTCATAGAACAACAGTTGATCATAAGGTTTGGTATGCCTTATGTTCTTGTTTTTTACAATGCCGCTTAATTTTATTCCACCCTATTAACAGATTTTTCTCTATACAAAGAAATCATAATCAAATACTCTGAAAACTACTATCCAGAAGGGAATGGAGTAGAATAATCAACCAATAAGAACCTAGTGAGGATCATGAAGAAAACAATTGCAGACAATCAAAGGAATTGGCATAGTTCACTTCATAATACCTTATGGGCCAATAGAGTAACACCCAAGTAAGATATAGGGAACTCCCCATACTTTTTGGTATACGTAAAATAAGCCATTCTCCTGAACGGGCTATATATTCCATTTCTTCAACTTGCTTGGGGATCTAGAGGAAATCCCTCATCGGTTATTCTATAGAGAATTGATATCCTCCTCATTTTGGAAGAAGAAAGGTAGAAATCAAAATCAAAGTTTGTCTCTCATCAACAAATAGTTAAAATATTGTTTGACAAGCATAAGGCTAGAGAGAAGAATTTTGAAGTAGGAGACTTAGTCCTGAAATGGGATAGAGAAAATGAACCAAAGGGAAAACATTCAAAGTTTCAGAATCTATGGCTTGGACCTTTCTAGGTAGTTGAGAAACTTGGGGAAGGAATGTATCGGTTGAAAAATATGAGGGGGGAACTCGACGCCCTACCGGTGAATGGCCAAGCCCCAAAAAAATATTTATGTTAAAAAAAAAAAATGTGTGTGTGTGTGTGTGTGTGTGTTTATGTTATTCTATGATTAGGATAAATGTGTAAGTGCTAGGTAGACTAATTGCATAGTCCTTTATTTATGTTTTTCTTTTTTGTGGTATTTTTGTGTAATAAATTTGTGTTCCACAAGGCACTGGTTGACCTTAATCGATAAGGTGTAGAAAAATATGTTCCTGAATCACACTTACGTGCAACACAAGAAACGTTGGGGAAATTACATTTTTCTTAAAAGAGTTTTGTATCTGACCTTTGCAAATAAATGAACTTGGAAAGTGATGAAGTGTCCACCTGGTGGTCTGGTAAAACCTAAAGGGAAATATGGCAAGTTGAAAAGGACCACATGTACCTCTAGACAAGGCTAGGAATAATTTCACCTTAACCATCGTATCTTGCAGATAGCAAACGTCCTCCTCTCCCACTCGCTCAGGGAATCTCTACCAAACAAATAAATCAATTATATCAAATGAGTGAAAAGTAGGAGAGGGTATGTAGATAAATATGTCAGGGCTATGGATGCTCGCTGGAAGAGGAGAAAGGTTTGTGACATTAGGGTGACTATGTTGGGTCTATGGACACTTGCTGGAAGCAGAGAAACACCGCAGCAAGAGAATGATGATACCTAAAAGGCCCAGTGCTAGTGAATGACTTACTCAGCTCTTGTCAAAAGGGGGCATGGGTCATGGTCAAGAGGAACGAAGGTGGAATAAAGTTTGAAACTCCATAGGTGTGCCCACATTCATGAACCGGGGGAATTGTAAATGAAAGGATAGGAGAGACTCTCATAAAAGAAAAACCAGTTAGGTTCTTAACCAGCTTCTGCATCAGCTAGTCCCAAGGAAGGAACAAAGATTATTATTTCACCCAGTAAATCACCATTTGTTAAGCGCTCAACCCACCCTAAAATCCTTATGAAATTTTATCACTTTTGGGGTATCACTTTTTTATTTTACTGTCTGAATTGAGTTCACTGTGGGGGGAATGGTTTTTTTTTTTCATGACCCTTATCGATCAAGTCAGATTTTTTTGAACTTGTTAAATGAAGCATTGTTTCTAAAATAAATTGGCATTCTAACTAAGAATATACAGCTAACATTGTGACTAATGTGCTTTTGTTCGACGTCGGAAAGTTTAAAAAAGATAAAGTGGCTACACAGTTACACTAATTGTCGATCGTCGATGCACCATCTGCGTTGGTATAAGGCCGAGTTGGTTTGTGTGAGTTATTTTCCACGAAGATTCAGGAGATAGTCAATCCCATCGATGTCGGTAAGGTATGGGAGAGATATAAATTGACAAAATCCATGAAAAACCCCCGATATTTGATGATCGATGCACCTTCTTGGGGTCATAGAAATCTAAAAGGGTTAAAACATTGATTTTTTCTACGTTAAACATATCACAGATCACTGACCCCCGATACACTTTCGACATCGAGCAATTTTCGAGAGGGTCAATCTAGGATCACTTAGGTAAGCTTATTGTCGATCGTCGATCCTTGAAAATTTTTAGTGTCATCAAGACATGATCGAGTTTTAGAACATTTAGCTTAAGAAAAGTCTCAATTCCGAATAACACGGGTAAATGAAGACATTGGTCTCAAGTGCCACATGTCTTTGTTGCTTAGGGGTGTCGTATGGCCTAGTTTCGTCCTGAATCATCTTAAGGTTCCCTATGTCCTAGTCACACCTCTAAGTCATCCTTTCCATGTCAACCCTGTATGGAATGATAATTGGGAATAAGATATTTTTGCAAGGATTTTTCAACGAAAAGTGTTTAAAGAGAAACCCCAACCCCGACCCACCAGCCAGATTAGAAAAACGATGGGATTCTTTTGGCACGAGATACAATCAAATTATGTCATTTAATAGGCCAGTTAATGCTTCACAACACGTACATTTCTACTCAGTGCTTCGATTGAATGATAGGAATTTGAAATCAACAATAGACCACGTTATATCTCGCACCCACGCTGTTGCCTTACGATCGAATTTAATTTTAAAAGAAATGAGGATCTAATAGCAGATTTTGTAGAACCACACTCATATTTCGAATTATGGTTGATGCGACAAGGTAATCTAATCCCTGTTTAAATTACTAGAATGGCTTTCAACACTTTCATTCTATGCACAAGTTCAAATTCTAGAGCATCCGAAGAAGAAAAACAAGTGTCTCGAGACTGTGTTGATTCTCAGATTATCAAAACGAGGTTAAACAAGCAACATGGGTATGTGTTAAAGTTTATCAATTCGGTGGTCATGATTTTTGATACATGCATCTAATTTCCTGCACATTCCCTAACTATGTTCTAGCTGTAGGGAAAATGCCTCCAATAAATCCAACAACCAGGTGCTCAATAAGACCACCTAAGAAAAAGGAAGTGGAAACATGTGAAGTTTCTTCTCCTGGTACTGTGAGGTAGTTGGAATACGCTCCTAGGGCGGAGCCAATCATTAAAACCTCAACGAAGAAAAAAATTATTCAACCTTCATTCTTCAGCAATATATAAGCAAGCACTAGGTCCAAAGTAATTCTCCCATAGTGGATAGACCTATTCAATAGAATCAATTGGGAGGAGTACCCAAAGTGTATCCCACATAATGACCCATTTGTAAAGGCACTTGATGACCAAGTGTTCCAAAATATCTGACGGTCATACTTACGCATGGTAGCCTATAGAACTTTGGTTTTCCCATACATTGAGGTTTTCAAGTGGTTAATCGATCATAAAAACATGCAGAAATTCCTTATCAATGATGAGAATGGCGGGTTTGTCATAGTTTTCCACTCGACAGAATTCTAGAAGTACTACAAACTCATGGACCCAGAGGAACAACTAAACACAGACATCGTGGTGAATTTCTATGAATTCCACGACACCAGTCAGTTGATGGCCTCATGGTGGAAGGAGGACAAGAAGTTTACAAACCAGAGAAACAACTGGTATGAGATAGTTAACTTGAGGGATCCATATATCTACTTAATGGCTCTCATCTGTCGACTATATGGAGAGAAGGACTACTCCAAGTTTTCAGAAGCATGGATGCCCCCAACATACACTATGGAGAACTTTGATAGAAGCTTCATCCGGGGAGAAATAATTTCCAAGAAATTGAGAATCTGTGTACAATAGGCTCAGATGCCAAAAGAAGGGGAGTCACCCACTTTCCACATGGCCTTGTACCTTCTTGATGTTATCTGTGTGAGAAATGTCTTCATCAGCATGAACTTAAGCTGGCATTTTGCAGAGCTCCTTGGTCATGTTTACTTCATCATACTATGGTAGAATAGGTACAAAAAATCCTATGCCCTTATTTGCGATGAATTCATCGCCCAAATTTATTTTATTGTATTTAAAAATCAATGCTCAAGACTATCCACAGCAACCAAGAAAATGGTAGAGAAGGTAGGCCACTAGTATTTATATGAATACACAACCTATATCAGGGTGTCTAGGGCCACTGGAGAACTGCATATAGTCCCTTATCATGTCCAAGATCGGCTCATTGTGGGAGAAATATGATATCAAACTATCCTACAGGGATATAACACCACGCTATTCAAGGACAATAAGAGAGATTTCATACCCTACAGCTTCCATGTGGGGTTTTATTTGGTAAAGGACACTACTCAAGAAAAAAAATAAGGGCCAAGTTATCTTGAATTCAGGTTCCTGAAAGGCCGATTTCAAAAGCATGACCCTAAAGGTCTGGTCCCCCAACATGCTTCACAAGTGTCATCATGTTGGCCATACACGCATGGCCAATTTGAGGATGAAATTTTCACAGAATGCGCTCAGCACTGGGAAGGTAGTACAGAGGATGGCCAACCTGGACATGACCAGGTTCAAGGCTATGAGAATGGATGATCAAGTGGAGACAACAGATAAATCGGCTCAAGAGGCTCTCAGAATGAGGGAAGAAGTTCGAGCAGTAGAGACCACAGAGGAAAAAAGGAGAGGATTTATGTTACTAGAGGTAGCCCATAGAATCATTGACCGGTTATAGAATGATCTTGATCTCTTAGAGATAATGAGGATCCCCTCAGACAACCCAATCACAAGTAAAGGAGAGCCAAGTGGCTTAGAACCAATGCAACTTGAAGAAATCACTGGGCTAGAAAACCCTGAAGTTCCATCACTACAGATCAAATCACCATGGATAATTCCAACCTATACTGAGGAATTAAGGATGTTCGGTGGGACAAGTGCACCAAATCCCCTGTTTGACCTGATAACCATACATGATGATGAGGAAAGTTCAGAGGTTTCACTGATAACCCCGGTACCAATAACAGAGGAGAAGGAACCTGAGAAAGCATCCACCCCAAGTCTCGATTCTCTATTTCAGGACCTCCCGCAGAGAGACTATGAGGTCGAAAGTTCCTTAGACATTGAGTTGCTTGACCTGTCAGGGACCCCAAAAGACAACTTGAAGGATGAGCTAGGATAAGGTGGTCAGAAAGAGGAAGTTCCATGACAAGAAATAGACACTTCTATAGTCAATTACCAAGTAAGTACTGAACATACCCCTAGTTCTTCCATTTTGGTCGATACCTCACCGATCGATGAACAAACAATGGAGGTTGAGCCATAGGGACATGTGAAAGAAGTTTAGGAACCAATCCTAGAATAGATACATAGTCGAGAGCCTGAGAAATACTCTAACCCGGGGAGAACAAAAAATCCCTGAACCTCTTGATGAGGTCACCGACATACAAATGATTGCCTATGATAGAAACAAAAAATCCATCATGAAGATGACCACTAAGAAGAGAGGTCTCGTGCTAGATAGATCGATTCTCATCACTACCGAGGAAAAGTTTCTCAGCACTGAACATGCCAATACATTCGAGCTTATCGGCGTAGGGATGGCTATCATGGATGCCACATTGGATAGAGAAATGAGGGATGAAAAGGCATTGGTCACCACACTAAAGGAGTTGGAGCATCTGTTCCATTTAGAGAAATAATATCAAGACTCAATGCAGGCCACGGTGTTCCCGAGGAGTGAGTTACATGACGCTTATACATAATTCACAAGTGAACAACACCTTTTCACCACAAGCATAGCCAATTTCCAAGAAGATACCCTTATGGTGCAAGAGACCTACAAGGACGTGGAGAGGTGGTATGAAAAAGATCATCAAACAATAGAAACGATCGATTACATCAACGTAGTACAAAAGGGATGAGTCACCGAAGAGCACAATTTGTGGGTTCTAAGGGATAGAAACATAGATCGTATTAGGAAAGAGGCCAACTACTGGGTAAAAATGGCCCATGAACCTCAGTGGGAGATTCAAAAGAAGTGGGTTGAGTGAGAAAAGGACTGGGAAAATATCAATCGGGAGATGAAAGGCATCAATGTAACACCCCAGGTTTTGAACATCCATTTTTAAATAATGTATTGTTACAATGTTGAGAGGCCAGAGTGCCCAAACAATTATTAAAAGGCTAGTGTGCCCAAGACATGCAATGTTTTATCATTGTTAATAATAAATACATCATTGGTTGCTTGACGAAAAAGGACTAGACTTATAGGGGTCTATGATTCCACAAGAGAGGGGGATTGAGGGACCAAGTGTTTATTCCTATTTTTTTTAATTACCCTTTTGTCTAAGGGAGGGGATCGATTATGTGAGCTTCTTGGGGAAGGCCAAGAGGTTCTTGTTTTCCCCATGAGGTTACTTAAAACCACCTCTGGTCTGATGGGGGGGTTTGACTGATGTCTTGTTCACTGATTCCCTATACATTCACCCATTCTTTCCCTCACACACTCCCATGCACGCACTCCCATTCACCCTCTGACCCATCCATCGATCCATCCTCATCCATGTCTTGGCTTGTGAAAGGGAATGGAGCTGCTGAAAAATTATCCACAGGATAGTTGGATATGGTGGTCACTGGTGTGATCCAACCATGACCTGGGATCTTGCATGTCTGAAATGCATTGGCATGTACCCTATTTTGCTCACAACTGCGAGTCTTGAGAGTTCCAGCATTGATATTCTGGACCAGTTGTGTTGGAATCCTTGGCATGAAAGAGAAGGAATTCCTGAGGGACTGAGTGGTAGAGAAGGGTGGAGGTCCATTCTCTTGGGTGGCACAGGCTAGGTAGAAGAGAGCTAGGTACTTGGATTGTTGTGCATGCGGGAAAACTTGTGAGAGCTTGAGAGCTTGAGAGATGACTAGTTTGGGAACCCAAGTAACACTCTAGAACCATCCTTGTGGATTCATAGCCCTGGCTCGAGGGTGACACTATTGTTGATATTTGGAGTAGTGGTGTCTATGGTTGGGTGGAACTTCCTTGGTTTGCAGCCAATTGGTGTCGCCTTATATAAAGATAAGTTCTCTCTTTTATTATTATTATTATTTGTGTATGAATTTTTTTCTGTTGTGTTTTTAATTATAATTAATTGAATCTTTAGAACATGCATGCTTGTTGTATATTACTATGAATGTCGTTAATTATCTTATCTTATGCATATTTAATAAATAAATAAGGTATCGGTATGAGAAAGAAGTCCCAAAGGCAGGATTGAAGGTAGTGTACCCGACCTGTGGGTGGCTGAGTATGTTATAGTTTGGTATCAAAGCTTCTGGTTGAAACACCGGGCCGGTATGGGCCAGGTCTGTTGGTTAGAGCCTCGTGGTTGAGATCGAACTCTGACCATGAAATTAAAAATCTTAGGAGGAATGGTGTTGCAAAATATACACATGAGACAGAACGTCATAGATCCTCTATAAGGGTTCAAAGGATCATGACCATCCCTTTTGAATTTGGGAGTGATAGCCACTGTAAGATTAGGAGATATCTAGGATCGTTGGATCGGAGGACAGGTGAACAAGGATCGTCTGATGAAAACAAATAAAGGGCTAAGGTTGTGACTGTTGGATCCCATTAGAGAGAGAGATCAATGGCCAACAGGCATTATGGGGAACCGAGTTGCACGAGAGATAATTTCCCAAGGCAATCTCGCAATCCAAACCACGGTTTCATCGAGGGATTATGTGTCAGCATCAGGAGAATTGCAGGGATAAAAGCGGGTTACTCCAAACCGTCGATGCATGCCCCCACAAATTTGAAAGGCGTGCAGTGATGTGATGGATTAGGGCTCGAACATCAAAACTTCGAATAGCTGATTTAGCTGGCAATCATTGATCCATAGGAGGACACACGTCAATCGATCATGTCCTTCGGGTGAAAGTACTTCGGGAAAGAGAAATCAAGGAGAAGTTGAGAGTTGAAACTCCTGAAGCATGAAGAGCCGAAGACACGAAGTAAACATCACCTATCATATCATTTGCAGTAGATCCTAACCATTGATCGCCAAGATGTTACGTTTTAGTAGATTAGTAACTCTGGAGGAATCCGTTCAAGAGGTTGTCAGTTGGGATTTAAGACTCCCAAAGCTTGGAGAGACAGAGAGCAGAAGCAAACCTTCACCATTCTATCATCCAAGAGGATCTCATCCATTGACATGTCGAGAGCCACCCATCACCATATCCATGACTTCGAATAAAATCCAGTGGGGCCAGATAAGTTGAAATTTGAGATTTTCAAAGTCCGAAGTTCTGAAGAAATCATATCCATCGATATGCAAGAGACATGCGGTGGTAGATCACGAGCTCCGTATAAAAACATTTTCAAGGAAAATGGTTGAAGTTTGAGATCTCCGAAGTTTGGAGCCCCGAAGTAAAACATAGCCGTCAGATTGAGGAGGACACGTGGAGTAGATCTGTGGACTCTGGATGAAGACCCGAAGTGAATATTGGTCATCTGTTCCAGGAGGACACATGGCAACAAATCGGTCAGTTTAGGAATTTAGAGTTTGGGAGAATTGGATGTGTGCTAGTTTGAAAACTCTCGAAGCTCGAAGAGCCGAAGTGATGGGGCACGATGACGTCACCTAGAGGTGATGTGGAACCTGGAATCCCTAAAGTGATGTGGCTTGCAAACGTCACCTAGAATGACGTGGACACATTGGATGTGTGCCATGTGTCAGTAATATTTGATCTTTTGGAATATTTAAAAGTTGATTAGAACGTAAAATGTGTCACCCTCCTAATAGTTCCATGTGTCTTCTTCCATCATTTCTCCATGTGGTGATAGATCGTGTAGTCCAGAAGACTGGGAACTATAGACAGGAAAGACGTGACAAATTGTGTTGGGTTGAAAACTCCTGAAGGCCCAAAGGTCGCAGTATATATCGACCATTGATTCCATAAGACACACATCAAAGGATCTTTGACTTCGAGTGAAAGCACTCTGGGAGAAACTGCAGGAGGGAAGTTTGAAACTTTCAAAGTCTGAAGAGCCGAAGAAATTCACAGTCATTGATATGTGGGAGGACACACATCGGTAGATCATGAACTTTGGGTAAAAGCATTCTGGGAGGAGGCAAGTGAGGAAAGTTGAGACTTTTGAAGTGTGGATTCCCGAAGTGAATCTTGATCGTTGATCGTGAAAGAGGATGAGTATCATTGATATGGTCCTGGTTGAAAGTCCCGAAGTCCCGAAGCTCTTGGAAAGTGTTGTTTCATCTAAGCGCGGGGTCATGGCCTTGGTCATATGCAGATTGAGATATGAGGAAAGGAGGGATAAGGCAAGAATTGGTTGTCCCTGAGACAAAAAAGTGCTAAGGAAGGATTTAGCCATGGTTTCTAGTCGTGGTCACCTGGGAGGTGGTTTGAAGGAAGCACCTGCACAAGGTGAAATTCTGTTTCATCCAAGGATAACAAGACTGTTATTTTTAGAGACTGGGGATATGATCTCTATAAACAAACAAAAAACGACCTGTAGCATGATTTGGCAATTTTTTTATCATATGCGTAATTCTAACAAAATGGTCTCTTGCACATTTTGCAAAATTAAGGGGCTTAAGCACATTAGCTCAGGATGCGTATTGAGGAAATGGAAGAAGGTGAGGGAGACTCCAGTCATGAAAAGGAGGCCGAAGGCCAAAATACCAGAGTTGGTGATGCAGAGACAGAGTCCAATCGACACAAGGGAAAAGAAGAGAAGGAAACATTAATAGAAACGGTGAGAAGCTTGAATATGAAAGTGAAAATCTACAAAGTAGACAATGAGAGACTGATGAGAGAGAAAATTTAGATAAATGTGCGAGTGTTGTAGAGATTAAATTAGTTGTTGAGGCAAATGAAGAAGGGATCAAACTCAAGACAAGATGAAGAAGGCATATGCCATGAAATAAGGGATGACTATGGGAGAGTTGGCTATTCTATAAGTTCTACCATAGCTCATGGACACCACTCACCTCCTTACTCAGAAAGAAATTTTTATGCATCGGATGATCTTGTAAGTAGTCCAGAGGTGTCTCATGTTACACACCAAATAAGGAAATAGGAGGTAGATAGTTTGCAAGGAGATCTGAGGAAGCTCAAGCCACCTTCCTTTGCGGGTGAAAGAGAAAGATAAGATGATTTCGAAGCATGGTTTCTTGGGATCAGGATATATTTTAAGTTACATAACTATTCATCAAACCTAGAAGCCAGGATTGCCACCTACCACTTACACGAAAAAGCTGCAATATGGTGGTACCATCTAAAGCAAGTGGAGCATGTCAATGAAAGTATGATCACTTGGAAGTAGTTCAAGAAGTACTTCCAGAAGGATTACCTCTTAGATCATTTCTATGACAAGAAAATGTAGGAGTTCTTTGAATTGAGGTTGGGAAGCATGACTATGGCGGAATATGAGAAGAAATTCTTGGGATTGTTAAAGTATGTCAAGTTCATTAGTGATGAGAAAGTGAAAATACAAATATTTCTAAGTGGATTGCCATCCTTTTATAATGAAAAGATCAAGTATGAGGAACCCAAGACCTTGACTGAGGCCATCAGAAAGGATAAATACTTATATGAGCAAGGCCAGGGAAGAGAATCCTTGTAGAAATCTTCGAAGGACAAGAAGAATGTGAAGTCTGATTAGAGGAGGAAAGGATTCAAACCTCCCTTGAATAGGAATGATCCTAATAGAAATCATCAAAATCAGTATGCTAAGGGGGATTGCAAGAAAGAAGATTTCTTGGGAAAAAGGGGAAGACCACCAATCCAATGTTGGGGATGCAAGGAAGATCACTTGTACAAGGATTGCCCACACAAAAAAGATAGAGTGAAGACTGTGCACAACATCCAAGAGGCTACAACAATTGGAGATATGGGAATATTCTACGTAGCCTTAAATGATTGACAAGCAGAGTACCAGTCCATTACGATCGAGGTGGAAGGTAAGATCAGAAATCAACCGGTTCCTATTTTGATTGATTCATGAGAAATTCATTGTTACATTGATCCTAAGATACTGGAAAGATTACATTTGGAGAAAAGTGAACTTGTAAAATCAAGTTTGGTTCAGTTAGCCACTGGAACCAAAAGAAGAATCCATGATATGGTTAGAAGTTGTTCCATAAGTCTTAATCACGTGAATACTAGTACTGATCTAAATATCATACCATTGGGGTCTTATGAATTTTTTATTCGGATGGATTGGTTGGACATGCATCATGTTGTCCTAGATTGCCATAACAAGACATTTACATGTCTTGATGGAAATGGAAAACAAAGCACTATGAAAGGGATTCCAAGACCCATCGTTATAAGGGAGATTTCATCCTTACAACTGAAAAGATGTTTTAGGAAAGGATCTCAACTATATGCATCTCATGGGGAAGAGCCAAATAATACAAAGGGGCCAAGCCTTGAACATTTCTTGGTACTACAAGAATTTGAGGATGTATTCCAAGAAATACATTGATTTCCACCAAGAAGGGAGATAGATTGCTCAATTGATTTAGTGCAAGGAATTTCCCTAGTGTCAAAAACACCTTACAGAATGAGAACACTAGAGTTAAAATAATTACAAATTCAATTGGAAGAATTGTTGAAGAAAGGGTACATACGTCCAAGCGTCTCACCTTAGGGAGCACCAGTAATTTTTTTCAAAAAGAAGGATGGAACCTTGAGGTCGTGTATTGACTTTTGACATCTGAACAAGTGCACTATAAAGAACAAGTATCCTCTACCCTGAATTGATGACCTCTTTGATCAGCTAAGAGGAGAAAAGATATTTTCAAATATTGACCTGAGGAAGAAGACGTTCATAATACAGCCTTTAGGACCATATACGGGCATTATGAATTTGTAGTGGTGCCTTTTGGACTGACCAATGCACTAGTTGTATTCATGTTCTTAATCAATGGCATATTTAGAAATTATTTGGATAATTTTGTCATAGTATTCCTAGATGACATACTTATTTATTCTAAGTCTGAAGAGGAACATGAACATCACTTAATATTGGTATTGCAAGTACTGAGAGAACATCAGTTGTATTCCAAGTTGAGTAAGTGTTCCTTCTATCAAAATTACATCCATTACTTTGGACACATTATTTCAGAGCAGGGCATAGAGGTAGATCGAGAGAAGATAGAAGACATTAGAGTATGGTCAACACCCAGATATGTGTCAAACATTAGATATTTCATGGGATTATATGGCTACTACAGAAGATTCATAGTAGGTTTCTCTAACATTTCTCATCCCGTCACTTCTTTTCAAAACAAGGGAACTAAATTTGAATGGACACTCAAGTGTGAAAATAGTTTTAATTTGTTGAAGGAACTACTTACTATTGCACCTGTGTTAAATATTGTTGACCCAAATGAAAGTTTTGTGGTATGTACAGATGCTTGTAAGGAAGGACTTGGGGGAGTCCTCACACAAAATGGACATGTCATTGGATATGAGTCCAAAAATCTTAAGGAACATGAGAGGAACTATGCCACACATGACTTGGAACTTGCTGCCATTGTTCACGCCTTGAGGATGTGGAGGCATTATCTCATGGAGAATAAATTTGAATTAAGAGTGGACCACATTGCTGTGAAGTATATTTTTGAACAACCGACCTTGAATGCCAGGCAAACAAGATGGCTAGAATTTTAAGTGAGTATGACTTTTATATCAAGCATATCAAGGGAAAGGAGAATAAATTTGTCGATGAACTTAGTAGAAGAGTGCATCTCATGCATGATACTGCTGTCAGTATGCATCAGTCAAACTTGAAGAGAATAATTTTAGATGGTCTTGTTACAGATCAACATTACCTACAGGTAAAGGAAAACTTACAGCAAGGAAATGTACAACAAAAAATAAAGGAGTACTAGGTAAAGGAATATGGATTACTCATGCATAAGAATAGAATATATGTTCCTAGTTCCAGAGAACTGAGGAATTTGTTACTGAAGGAAATGAATGATGGTCTTTATGCTAGACATATTAATTACCAGAAAACAATTACAGCAGTAAGAAGCCATCTCTTTTGGCCAGGAATGAAGAAGGATGTTTCTGATTACATCGCTCGATGTATGGAATGTCAAAAGGTGAAGGTTGAGCATAGGCACCCAACGCATTTGTTGTAGCCATTGCCAATTCCAAAGAATAAATGGGAAGTGATCACCATGGATTTCATCATAGGATTACCCAGAACGAATAAGAAACATGATTCAATCATGGTGGTGGTTGACAAATTAACAATGGTTTCTCATTTTGTGCCTGTGAAGACAATGCATACAACATTTAATATTGCAAAAAAAATCATGAAGGAAATTGCTAGGTTGCATGGGATACCTAGGACAATTGTCTCGAACAGAAATACGAAGTTTACCTCCAATTTCTGGAGGGGATTATTTAAATTATTTGGCACAAATCTAAACTTTATCACAACATATCATCCCCATACAGATGGGCAAATAGAGAGAGTCAATTGAATAATTGAAGACATGTTGAGAATGTATGTGATGGATAAGACATCTAAGTGGGAAAATTACTTACACTTGGTTGAGTTTGCATATAACAATGGGTATCAAGATTCATTGAGAATGAGCCCATTTGAGGCCTTGTATGGTAGGAAATGCAATACTCTAGTGAGCTAGGACAACCCAACAGATAGAGTGGTACTTGGTCCGAAGTTTCTCAAGGACATGGAAGATTGGGTGGTCAGCATTAAGGGGAACTTAAAGGCAACTTGGAATAGATAGAAAGTTTATGAAGACAAGAATATGACATCTAGATAATTTAAAGTAGGGGAGCATGTACTTTTGAAAGTGAAGCCCAAGAAAAACTCTTTGAAATTGGGTAGTTGTACAAAGTTGGCAGCCAGATTCTATGGTCCGTTTGAAATATTGGACATAATAGGGCTAGTTGCATACATAATTGCATTGCCTACTTCCATGAATGTGAATAATGTATTTCATGTATCCTTACTAAAGAAATATGTACATGATCCTAACCATGTTATTGATTAGCATCTGATTTAGGTAGAGACAGAAGGAGATTTTTAGGTTTAGCTAATACGGGTATTGGACCGAAAGGTAAAAATGCTCTAGAATCAAATTATAGAGCTGGTAAAAGTTTAGTGGACCTGCTACGGTCCTGAATATGCTACCTGGGAGCATGAAGATGCCATGCGAGCAGAGTACTCGCATATTTTTGAATAAATTTGATATTTTGGTCTTTGTTTTGTATATGCACTAAGGATAGTGCTAAAATAAGGGGGAGGGCATGTAACACCCCATTTTTTCAACCTCCATTTTTAAATAATGTATTGTTACAATGTTGAGAGGCCAAAGTGCCCAAACAATTATTAAAAGGCCAGTGTGCCCAAGACATGTAATGTTTTATCATTGTTAATGATAAATAAATCATTAGCTACTAGACGGACAAGGACTAGAGTTATAGGGGGCTATGATTCCATGAGAGAGGGGGCTTGAGGAACTAAGTGTTTATTCCTATCTTTTTTAATTACCCTTTTGTCTAAGGGAGGGGATCAGTTACGTGAGCTTCTTGGGGAAGGCAAGGAGGTTCTTTTTTTCCCCATGTGGTTACTTAAACCTGCCTTTGGTCTGATGGGGGGGTTCAACTGATGGCTTGTTCATTGATTCCTTTTAAATTCACCCATTTTTTTCCCTCATGCACACACTCCCATGCACCCCCTGACTTTTCCATCGATCCATCATCATTTGTGTCATGGCTTGGGAAAGGGAACGAAGTTGTTGAAGAATTATCCATGGGATAACTAGTTGTGGTGGTCGTTGGTGTGATATAGCCATGAAGTGGGGGCCTGCATGTCTGAAATGCATTGGCATGTACCCTATTTTTCTCACAACTGTGAGTCATGAGAGTTCTAGCATTGAGATTCTGGACCAGCTATGCTAGAAGCCCTGGTAGAAAGGAGAAGGACTGCATGAGGGATTGTGTGGTAGAGAAAGGTTGAGGTCCATTCTCTCAGGTGGCACAGGCTATGTAGAAGAGAGCTGGGTACTTGGATTATTGTGGGTGTTGGGAAACTTGTGAGAGATTTAGAGCCTGAGAGATGACTAGTTTGGGAACCCAAGTAACACTCTGGAACTTTCCTTGTGGATTCATAGCCCCGACTCGAGGGTGACATTATTGTTGAGATTTGGAGTAGTGGTGTCTACGGTTGGGTGGAACGTCCTTGGTCTGAATCCAGTTGGTGTCACCTTATATAAAGATAAGTGCTCTATGTTATTATTATTATTATTATTATCTGTGTATGAATTTTTTTCCGTTGTGTATTTAATTATCATCAATTGAATATTTAGAACATGCATGCTTGCTGGATATTACTATACATTTCATTAATTCTCTTATGTTATGAATATTTAATAAATAAAGAAGGTATCAGTATAAGGAATAAGTCCCAAGACGGGCTTGAAGGTAGCATACCCAACCTGTGGGTGGTTGGGTATGATACAATTGGCCTCCCAAAATTTGGCTCACCTAAATACTTTGTCGACCTGCATGACATAGTCAAGCAACATGCAAAATAAGACTTAGCATGGACACCAGAGATCGAAAAGGTGGCGAGCATGGTGCCAGGTCAAGTACATCAATTAATGGAGAATATGATTAGGGCTCGAGTAGTACTACGGTGGATGAGTATTAAAATAATCAAGTATAGAGAACCAGCAGTAGCAATGAAAGAAATTATTTCAACCCTGATGGACCAACACAGGTTCCCGTATGCCAACACATGTGAGGAAATCTTCGTCAAATTGTCGGAATATGAGAATATTCATCCACTTTAGTAAAACCATTTGATGATTCTCATATAACATATATATTAAAGCACCATGTGGCAATATTTGGTTTTACTTAACTTGAACTTGTAATAACTATTTTTAGTTAATGAATCATTATAAATAAGAGGATTGACCTTTTAGAAAAGGTCGATGGTTTTGGAATGACCCTCACTTTTGGAATTGTAAAGAACTATTTCTGAACTACCTTAATTGAGAATTCTTGTTTAGGACCAGAGACAAAATACTGTTTTTTTCATCAAAAGCATTGTATGATTGGATTAAGGAGGAACTACTTCCAACTTCATTTTAGTAATTGATGTTGTAATGAGTAAAAGTTTTGTTGAATCTATTGATAAGTTATCTGTCTCAAGATGTTTTGCATTTCTTGTTCTTTAAGAAAGAAAATCATTGTGTTAATGTGTGATTAATGATTAGAGCTAAGGGAACTATGTTTCTTTTCATCATCTTATTACATGCATATTTTCTTCACAATAGTTGTATCTCAGTCAATAATTGAAATACCAACAAGTTAATGTATTAGTACTAGGCTTGTAACATGTGTGAATATCTTTGTCTGCATGCTTGAGCATGAGGGTTATCCCAAGCTCAACCTTCTTCAGTAGTTAAGAATCCCTTCCACTAGTTGGTTTATACCAAAGAAAAATAAATTATTAGACTCATATTATAAAAGAAAAGACAAAAAGAGAACGTTTAAACTGAAGAAGGAGCTTTCATAGGAAAGTATCCCGACAATCACCACGTAAATCCCATTGTTAATTGGCTATATCAAAATATATGGAGAACCATTCCAACATAAAATGTTTTCGAGTCTAATTGGGCCTCGATGGCAGGTTTGGTTCCTGTTGTTGAGTTCAAGGGATATAGGACCCCTCAACACCTTTCTAGCACCCTTATTTGAAACTTATCCCATTGCATTCCTCTTTTCACCCTGATTACCATCATATATATCGTTTCTCTTTCTTTTTCCATGGACCTACTTACCCTCCTTGGCACCCCTCATTCCCAAATGGCCACCACTTGCAACCAAGAACTCCTTCACCTCAAGAATAATCCAAAAGACATAGGGAGATCCATATATTGAATTCTAAAATTGCTTCCGCCAATTCCAAATTGGAAACCTTTGATGCCAAATCTACAGGGGAATTTGTAGAAGTTAAGGGTGAATTGGCCTCCCTAACCACCACTCTCAATAAATGGTTGAAACAATTCCATGGATCTCCCTCCTCTAAAAAAACTTCACACTTTGAAGGAAAGGACTCTTCCCATAATATGTCCTTTCAGTCCAACTTCGTTCATCATGACCCACATCTTCCTATAGTTGAGGTGAACAAATTTGATGGATCAAATCCTACATGATGGGTCACTCAAATGGAAAATTATTTCTCCTTGCATGGAATTACTGAGGAGTTAAACAAAATTCATTATGGTGTCCTGTATCTAGATCGTGAACACTGAAAATGGTGGAAATGGTGTAGAAAGACATCCCAAGGGTATGTTTCTTGGACACAATTTATTGCATAACTTTATGAACTCTTTGAAACTAACAACCACTATCTATGTTGTTTTACCAAGTTGAAACAATATGACATAGTGTAAGACTTTATATCTACCTTTGAACACTTGGATTTCAAAATGGAGGGTATGATAGATGGCTATGCTTTATCAGTGTCCTCAAGGATGAAATCCACACCCAGGTCCTAATGGATCACCCTTAAACTTGGTTGGAAGCTGCTCAATGAGCCAAGGAATCCTTGTAGATTGTATCTGCCCAGACCCAAAAACCCTCTTTTATTCCTCACACTCAACCTACCAACACTACCCCTCCTACCTTTTTTATCAATAATTTTCAAATAATGATTTCCAATGGAAATCCCATGAAATGTGTCAGGAGTTGTAAAAAATTGACCTACAAATTGGTTAATACCACCTGAAATCTCATATGTTTTCTATCAACATGGGTGGTTGTGACATTATTCTTGGTGTTGAATGGTCACACACTCTGGGACCCATCCTCATGGATTTTAATGAATTAACCATGAAATTCCAATAGGAGGGACAACATTATAAGTTCCAAGGCATCACAACAGGCTCCCCTGAGATCATAGTTCCCATCGAATGGAAAATTTCCTCAAAAAAGGTCATTAAGGAATTATTTCCTAACTCCATTGAATTCAACCAATCGATACACCTTCTTTGCATCCTGACCTCCAATCTATCCTCTTGAAACACCAAGTCATG